>JACXSJ010002488.1:0-44213 GCA_014851325.1 Pentalonia nigronervosa | reverse complement strand
CATTGAATAATATTACACTAAGAATATAACATTTAAAAAAAAAAAAAAAAAAATGAAAATAATGTTTTTAATAGAATTAAAATCTAAATTATTCACTTTTGAAACATAATTTTGAATTTTCAGATAAAATATAAGAAAGTTAATCAATCTTGTGATGTTTAATGTCCTTTTTTATTTAAAAAAATTAAAAATACTTACAATTTGTTATCTTTTTTATAAATTAATAGAATACAGTAGGATAGTTAAAAATAATAATTAAAACTGCAAATAATATCCAATTTATAATTTCATTAGGCCAATTGTTGAACAACAATGACAATATATAAATATACAAAATCATAAATCATTAAGTATTATAAATGAGCAATACCAATTCAAGTTTATTATAGTTTTCTTTTAATAGTTTTTCAGTTTTGAAATAAGCATCAGCAACTAATCGGGAAACTTCAGTTTCCATGAGAGCTGTAAGTTTGTTACTATATGGCCTCAAACTATTTTTTGTATCTTCGGGAAATGACAATAAACCAACTTTATCATTCATACCATACTGACGTACCTTAAAAGTTAAAATTCGAAAATTATTATTAAGATTAATACTTCTTTAAAATAATATTTTTAATAATACTTGAGAATTTGCAATTTTAGTAACTTTATCCAAATCATTTTGAGCTCCAGTTGTAATGCTGTTAAATACTATTGATTCAGCTACTCTACCACCAAGTCCCAAACACATTTTTTCAAATAACTAAACAAAAATGTTGCATACAATTGTGATTACAAGAGAAATCATAAATATTAATTAGAACAACATACCAAATCATACCTTTTATTTAGGTACTTTATGACTCTTTAATTAAATATCCAAACATTTCATAATCTTTTTATTTGTGTAATTAAAACTTACAGCTTGCTTTGAAAGTAGATATCGTTCTGTGGGTGTATACTGAGCAAATCCCAGAGCTGCATTAGTCCTAGGCACAATTGTGACTTTAAGGAGAGCATCAGTAGTAGGCAACAACCATCCAATTAATGCATGTCCAGCTTCATGATAGGCAACAATTTTCTTTTCATCAGGAGAAATTGCATGAGATTGTTTTTCTGTTCCTCCAACCACTCGTTCAACAGCATAGTCTAAATCAGCTTCTAATACAACTTTTTGACTATTTCTAGCAGCATGTAATGCTGCTTCATTGCAAACATTAGCTATGTCCGCTCCTAGTTTATATTAAAATAATTAATGAAAATGTTTACATAAAATATTAAATTTATTATTAATAATTAATTTACCACTAAATCCAGGAGTTAAATGAGCCATTTTTTGTGAATAATGTTTAGGTTCTTTATCAAGTTTGATTTTTAAGTGTTGTTCAAAAATTTCTTTACGCTCCTCTAATGTAGGAAGATCGATTAGAATATGACGATCAAAACGTCCTGGTCTTAAAAGAGCCTAGAATATCCATACATTTTAATATAACTTATGAATCTATAAACATGTAGAATAATTTATCACATATATAATACAATTATTATAAACCTTATCTAATATATCTGCTCTATTTGTCGAAGCTAACATTAAAACTCCTTCTTTTGATCCAATACCATCCATTTCAACCAATAATTGGTTTAATGTTTGTTCTCCTTCATCACCACCACCTTCTGGGCTATTTGAAGATCTTTTACGACCAATAGCGTCAATTTCGTCAATATAAATTATACATGGAGATCTTTTTCTTCCCTCTTTAAATAAATCTCTACAATTTCAATTATAAATTATCAAAACAAACTAAAATATAACTAAAACAATTAACTCATGTTTCATTAACTAACCGTACTCTGGCAGCTCCAAGCCCTCCAATCATTTCAATAAACTCAGAACCATTCATAGATAAAAAAGGTACATTTGATTCTGTTGCAACAGCTTTAGCTAACATTGTTTTACCACAACCAGGTGGTCCTAAGAGTAATGCACCTTTGGGAACTTTTGCACCCAAATTTTTATAATGATCTGGTCTTTTTAAATAATCAACAAATTCCACAACTTCTTGTTTTGCTTCTTTAAGACCGGCAACATCTTTAAAGCGAACTCCTTTACCTTGGCCAATTAATGGGTCAATTAATGTATATTTTGCTCGTTTTATTTGAGACTAAAATAATTTAAATAGTAATTACCAATAAAAGTTAAAATTTGAATTTTAAATATATTATATGTATTATGATACTAATCAGTGGTATATTCAGGATTTTATAATGAGGAATTTGAATATAGAATATATCACAAAAATCTGACAAGTTCAAATGTATTTTAGTATAAAATTGTCAGATCATTCTGATATATACAAATATATTATCAGTGAGTATTTGAGTATATAGAGACATAATTTACATAGTGTTGCTCTAAAAATTGCATGTACACTTCATAATATATTATTATTACACATTTCTACCATAGATTGCATGGTCTATTTAAAGTGAGATTTCAAGTTCTATTTAAATTAACTCAAAACAATTGATAACATAATGATTAATGATATTTTATTAAGTGTTGATATCTTGTGAAAAGTGAAATAATGTTATTTTAATGATATAGTATAGTTAATGTAGGGTTTTAAATCCCCCAACCATATATATGCAATTGATTTCAATACTTACAAACATATCTAAGCTGATCGGAGACTTTGATCCTCCCTTTGAACGACCAAAATATGCCAAAGCAAGAAGGCCAGCCAAAAATAAAAATAATATTAATTCTGGTGCATTAAGAGAACGATCATATACAACAGGTACTCCATGGCCAGGTTTTATACCCAATTTTGTTTCTGCTTCTCTTAATTTTTGTTCAAATCTTTCTAAATCTGCTATATTCATATGGTAAGTTCTTTGATCAATCTGTAAAAATATTTGAATTATTTTTTATTTAAAATAAAACTGAACTACTATGTACTAAAACCAAAGAACTAAACAAATTTCCGAAACAGATATGTAACTAGTTATAAATTTATATTTACTTTTCGTCCTTTAATAATAGCACCTTCATGTAATCTTACTGTTACAATATCTAAATCTGGACGAGCAATTATTTCTTCTACTTCACCTTTAGCTAGCATTAAATGCACAAACTCATTCCAAGATACATAGCGCATATCCTGCAAACATAATATATTAAAAATGTTTATAATATGCCCATTAAGTAAAAAACTGTAAAATGATTATTTATATTTACTTCAGGATTTGATGCATTAGGCAATAACATACTTATAAAATATACTGTTGTATATATTGTAAATATTGCCATCATGATTTTAATCATCATAGCATTTCTTGGATCATCTGTGTTTTTTCCATCATTTTCATTCTTTTGAGAATGTTTATATCTTAAGATAAGTTTATTTACAACAGCTATTTCCTTTTGTACAGCTATATTATGCTAAAAATTAATAAAATAATATATATCAATCAATCAATAAGGAATAATTATTTTACATTGAAATTTACTAAAAATATTTTTATAACTAGATACATTTAAAATATTTTAACTTGATTATATAAAATAAACTATTTACCTTTTTAGATGTGGCAATTGGTATCTTACGCAAATAGTTACTCATATATTTTGTGCATCTTAATTCCTTATTTGTTCCTATATAGTTACCAAATAACTTTGGCCTAAGTATTCGAAAATTTGATTTCGAAATAATACTTAACAAACTTAAACCCATTTCAAAGTTTTAAGAAATAAAAATATTTTTAATAAACAAGTTACAAGTTGCAATATTATTATTAAATAATACAGAATACAACAGTATAAACAAATAATAGTAGTTGTAATTTATTGTTACTTGTTATCACGATTTAAGATAAATCTTAAATCAGGCTTATTATTAATTTCATTTTCATACTTTTATAGTTTTATTCATAATAAAGTAACGTAATGATAAGTTACTTTATCATGCTCACAGTCATAATCTTAGATCATGTACTAGATAATAGTCATTGAACTATTTAATATTATATTATATTATTATGAAGTTCAATGACAATAGTATATGATCTAAGGTCACAATATTATCATATTTTTATTTATACAGTTATCTACCGTCATGGAGGTACCATAATCATTACCATAGTCCTGTTTCTTGAATCTATTATATTGTATTTGATATGGACTGATATGGACTACCGGATATGTGATAAGTTATCATTGATAACAGAATAAATTGTATAAACATAGATATTAAATATCTATTCTATTTATGGAGTATAATCATATTATAAAAGTAAAGAACTTAGGTTTAACATAATACAACAGTTGAAATGAAATATATTAGTCGAATTATTCATAAGCTTCATGTAAGTCATGAAATGCAAAATGTTCGCTCTAAATACACAAAAGCGGCTGTTTTAAAAATTGCTAAAGAACCACTGGTTTTTGAAGATTTTAAAATAGCAGATAAACTCAAAGAAGGCCAAGTAAATATTAAATCAATTTTTTTATTTTTAGATATTGTTATTTTCTAATGAATTAATCGTATTTCTAGCTCAGGATTGCTGTTAAGTATTGTGCTGTGAACATGTCTGATGCTTTAATTTGTTCTGGGTTATCTGAAATCAAACCACTATTGCCATATGTTCCTGGTTTTGAAATTGTTGGTGAAGTAATAGAATCTAAAGCTACAAATGCCGATGATGAAGAAGAAGATATATCAGTAGGTGATCGAGTGTTGGTTTTAAACAAAACAACCATGGGAGGATTTGCTGAAGAATGTATTGTTGATGAAAAAGTATGCAGTTACTATTTATTTTAAGTATATAATTGTAATTTCTCTAATATTTAGGATGTTTTTGGAATACCGTCAGAATTGTCTTATGAAACTGCTGTGTCAATTGGAGACAGTTATGCAACAGCATTAATAGGATTATCTCGTCGTGCAAACCTTAAAAAAGATAATACCATTTTAGTAACAGCAGCTGCTGGTGGTTTAGGATTAGCTGCAGTCGATATTGCTGCCAATATGTGTAAAGCTAAGGTATAATAATTTAATGGTATGGAAAATATCAAAAATTATCATCCTATTTATCAATTTAAGGTTATTGGAGCTTGTCGTTTAGAAAAAAATACATCTATTGTAAGAGATAAAGGAGCTTTTATTTCATTTGAAATTAAAAGCCCCGAGTCCTTATGCAAAAGAGTATTAAAAGAAACCGATGGCAAAGGAGTCGATGTGGTGTTTGATGCTGTTGGTGGAGAAATTTTTCCATCAGCATTAGATTGGTAAAATTATAATTTTTTTACTAAATTTTTATGAATATATATTACATCTATATATCACTAGATTTTTATTTTAGTGTTGGCCATGAAGGTAAAGTAGTAGTTGCAGGTTTTGCGTCATTACAACTACCACAGTTAAATATTAATGAACTTCTACGCCGGCCTTCATTTAGTTTAATTGGTGTGTCATTGAATAATTATCGTACACATTCAGTAAGGATATATAGGTAAATATTGTTATTTAATACTTTAAGTAAACATTTTTTAAAAAAAAAAAAATTAATATAAAATTAGTCAAATAGACTATAATAAATTTAAAATTATATTCAGAAGTGTATTATGGAACTTTAAAAAGGTATACATAGTACCTTTGACTCATAGTCTATTTACATTATGTTACTATGCATTGTATATATTTTTATTAGTGTATGTAAAAAAGACAAATATTTTAACTTACTAATAATAACAGCACAGTTTCAATTATATTAATTTTACAATTTTACAATTGTTGCATTAGTATATAAATAAATTATGAGTATTTATGATTTATTATTTGATATAATTTCATGAAATAATAAATATTATTAGTTTTTATATATTATAATTTTGATTTTGATTTATACCATTTAATACTTATCAAAAAAAAGTATGAATTAAGATTTAATTTTTATTTTATACATTTTCAAACAAAAAATTATTACAGAACGCATACATCAAACATTTCTAAATAATTGTACGTTAAAATAAGATTTAATGTTAATAAACTTGACCAATGTATAATTGTATTTTTTTGTAAATATTAAATATCACTATAACAAAATCTTTTCAAAAAATCTATTGTAATTTTCAACGTAGGATGTAAACAATGTTAAGAGGACACCATACCTGTAAGCTTACTATGTGTTGTCTCCATCTTAAAAATATAAGACATCACATTTGAGTTCAGCAGAACCAATTCTGTATTATTAGGTCAAATATTAGAGTGAATTGATCATTAGCATTTGCTATGTTGCAAAGGTGTGCACAGACATTTTGATAGGATGAGGGGGTAAACATTTTGTTTTGTCAACATTAGTACCTACAGAAATATTTTCTAGGAGAAGATAATCTACTAAAAGGTTTACATTATTAATGTAACATCTGTGAATCAATATCATCTATAATATTAGACTAATATTAATTATATTAATTATTTTATCATGTCCTAATTTAATTAATCTAATATTATATTATAGTGAATTTAATGAGTACCTATAAAAATAAAATATCACACTCTGTTTTATACTTTATTCTCATTATTAATTATAAAATAATAATATAAAACAAGAAGACAATTATGTCAATCACTAATATTAATATTTTATTTATGTTTTCTTATATCGACATTGATATTAAAAAAAAACTATTTTATTATCTAAAATTATGGTTTTAGAAAATCATCCAAGACCATAGGTATAGCTGTATAATTAATGTCAATTATCACTGTACAAAAGATTTTAAATTTTCTATAGCGTTTAATCTCAGAATAACTTTATTACCCATCGCCGGTAAATTTGTAACAATAATTTTTTATAATGAATTGGTTCTTTTTGTTCATATTACAGATTTGTGATAAATTGTTTTTGTATTTACTACTTATATCAGTCACAAACTCACAAACACAATTGTGTATAAAACTAAAAAATGATTACCTATATGCATTTCTTAATATTTGTAAATTTTATAGTTAATTTGGAAAAATTAAGCAGCTGCCCACCCTGCCACCCTCGTGTGCATGTCTATATTATGTTGTACACTTGTAAGACTTTGACAACACAAGTGGGTATGTCATTCTCTTAACTGTAATGCATTAAAATAATATACTATACTAATATATAAAGTATTTGGATGCTAAAAATATTATTATAATATTTAATATTTTGGAACTTGTTACATGGTGAGCACTCATTATTCATCCAATGAATACCTAATTAGGATAAATTAAATAGAACAAAACATTTAAACGATTGTAAACCAATAGAAAAATATTTCTTAGTAATAGTTTCATACTTTATAAATAATATATTATATACATAAATACATGTATTTGGGTGAAATGCACACTTGATTATTAAATACCCAATTATTAATATATAAATGTATGTATAACATGTATTTGTTATTTATTTAATTATTTAAATGATTTGTTTGTCAGGCAATCTGTCAAAGATGTATTAACCATGTGTAAAATGGGTGTGATTACTCCAAATATATCAGAAATATTAAAACTTGATCAAGTAAATGAAGCATTAGAACATTTTTCAACTGACAAAAGCAGTGGTAAAATTTTATTAAAAATTGCTGATTAACTGAAAGAATGCAAGATTTAAAGTAATGTAGAATTTTCTGTTAAAAATACTTTAAAATTTATTTTAAGGCATATTTTAATTTATATGTATTATTTAAACAAATACATGCATTTTTTTTTGTTTATTTTATTTGGTTTTCAAATATACTTATAAATTATATTATTAGTTTTGATACAACATTTTATTTAAATTAAAATTTGGAGAGAGTGAATGGAAATTATTAGAATGTTGTATTGACCCTTGTTCTAACGTATTAATATGACCTATAACCCACTGAAGTAGGAAGTGAAAGTAAAAGATTAATTTTTAATAGATTTTTTATTTTAAATTGATTTTCTTTTTTTCTAAAATTCAATAACTCAAATGAGCATATATGATGTATGTATAACTTTTCATAATTTGTACTACATAGTTCAATAAAATTTTTAATTACCATACATATTGGATAATCAAAGACAATAAATGCGCATATGTGGTATGTAACTTCCTTTTTTAAAGAATTATTTTTACTTTTTCTTATACCTACCTAAGCAATGATTTGTAAATTTATCACTATGGCTTTACACTTATGACAATAACATAACATTATGTATAGCTTTCTTCGTTAGGTATTTTTTTTTTAAATCGTATTTAATGTTATGAAAAATATATATATATTCACATTATGATAGTATTAAACATTTCATTTTTCCCATGTTTAAATATAGAGTTATATAATACATTTAAATTGTATTTTAATTGATTAATGGAATGTAAACTGCACTGTTTTCGTAACGCACAATTTGAATAACTGTTGTACAGGTTTTGCCATTGTGCTTGTGATAATATAGTGTTTATAAAATATATAAAGTATAGCCAGTAAAAAAGTACTTCAAATATATTTTTATATATAAATTTAAAATACTAATTATAAGTATAATTATTTATATAATTATAGAGTATATAATTGTACAGTGATTATAATATTATATAAATCTTATCTATAATAAATACTATATAGCCACTGAATTTCGAAAAAAAAATTCCTAATATAAAAATGACCCAATTAAGTAGCATCTTTAAAATTTAGCAGTGTCAATTGAATAACACATTTTTTTTTATATGTATTCAATGATCTTTTAAAATATAAGGAATGCACAAATAATAAAACAAATATAATAAATACTTATGTATACATAAATTAATCAATGATACAATTATTGATGAGCGTAACAGGCAATAATATGACAGGCTGCAAATTAAATTAAATTTAATAAAAACAATTTATAATAATAAAATAATATATTGGTGTGAAGTTTGACAATAAAGTCACTTAAACATTCTTAAAAAAAAAATAATGAATAATGTACTGGATATGACTAGGATGCAAAACGGTACGATAACTGGTGACTATTTTTATAGTTGATTATAACAGCGATATGTTGTACCAAAGACTATCCACCAACGTACGACAATAAAGAGACAAGAGTGCAAGCGAGACAGAGCGACCGATACCGACTTATTGATGTTTTTAAAAATGATAAATTAAATGTTAATTAATATTATATTTGACATCGATTGTACCATTAGACAGTTTTAATAACACAATTATCTAATTTAAATTACAAGGATCGCACAAAAAGAATAATAAAATATTAATAAATAAATAATATAATTTTATGCTTAATTATTTTAAAAATTGTATGTTAAATTAAGTAAAATAAAAACAATTTAATAAATATAGTTATTATAATGTTAGCGCTTTCTAATATTAAAGGCGATTGATTTTAAGTTTTCAATACTAATTTCATATTTTTGCATCCATTTTCTCTGTATGGTTATTCTGCCACTGCAAGTATATTAGTCAGATGATTTAACAGTTTCCGAATACTCGTTTATTTAAATGTTGCATGTAAAGATTTAGATTTTTCAATATCTAATTAACCGTTTTACGTTTATTTTTAGCTACTCTAGTCTCTAATACATTTTTTGTTTCATACACGTAATTCCGATTTAAAGTTAAAAACGTAGAACTATATATATTTAAACAATTAGCACGCGTTTTTATGAATGAATTTAACACTGAATCTAAAATGACGGAATACAATTTCTTTATAGTATACCATGCATGGAATCTATGACAGGTGAATCTGTTTTCGCTCAAATAACCCTCAAAAAAGGGGATTTGATTTTCGCCCATAAAAGTCATGTGAAACAATGAAATGTATTCTGCTTAATTAGGAACGAAATCACCTGCTTCTATCATGGCATGATTGGATTGATTCTCTATGAAGTTAAAAATAGGTGCATATATTTTGAAAATTTCAAAAAAATACACAGTATTGAAGCAACAATAAATAAATTAATTAAGAATAATACAATACAAATTCCATTTAAAAACCGCACGCAGTTTCCTAAAAGCTAAAGTTGAAGCCTTAATATGCGCTGCTTGTGGAGTTCACATCGACATTGACTATATTAAAGATTAAACATATTTTCACCAAATGCCGTATTTATACCCATTGCCCAGAGATGATGATGTCATATGCTTCCGGAATCACTCTTGTCATATTCAACCATGATCTCAACTCTATTTCCGCATCTATCAAATTCGTCATCGCCTTCTATCTACTCAACAAAATTAAAAACTAAATTAAACGTATTACTTAGTATCTAAGAATTATTTAATTATAATTTGCACATTATACCACTCGGACATATGTCATTAAAACCCATCATTATCACCCAACTACCATTGGGTTTGTAGCGAGTTTAATAAAAAAAAAAAAAACTATATAAATTAGATCGATTCACGTGGTATATATATATGTATTAAATCCACATGCCGTAGTTTTAATAAATAATATTTAGGTATTAAAAATTTAAAGATTTAAAAATATTTTATATATTATTATACATTTGTATATCTTTTATAAATATATTCATTTAAATTTATATGCATTGTATTTATTAGGCAGTAATAAAGTCAACAAATAATGTTTTATTATTTATTTTTTATACGCTTTACACTTACATATTTACATTTGGTTATATATATACATTTGGTTTTACATTTAGATATATATTGACATTAACGTCTATCAACTAAAAAATTCAATAACTAAAATTTTCAATAATAAAATAAAAATACAGTGGTAACCAAAATGTTGTTTTTATTTATGATAAATAATATTTTTTTCTATGGTCGTAAATCAAAATTTTCTTTTTTGAGTTTTGTCAAAAAAGGTCATTTGGAAAATTTTTTTTCAATTACGTCTAGTAATTTTACTCTAACTTCTAGATCTAGATAGTATTTATGTTAAAATATACTTCCTGATCCTTCGTTATATATTGTCGAGTAATAGTTTTCTGTACACAAAAATAATGTATAAAATTTTAAATTTAACATGCGAGTTTACCTGACTCTTTAATATATACTTAAAAATAAAATTTTAAGATGAACCGCAACCTCTTCTCAACAATAGTCAATAGACATAGTACATTTCCAAATGCTAAACTTATGTTTTTAAAGATCGTTCCGTTTTTTAAAGTTTGTGTAATTATTTTGTGTGTTAATATCATATTGTCCGACGCTCCCACAAACTATTATGAGTTATGACTAAGTGCACCGGTGCGGAAAGCTTGCCGGACAGTCATCATTGTTTACCCTCAATATTGTAATAGGTAACATGCACGCAACGAGCTACCGCTCTGTTTAATTACAAAATTCATAATTTATTACGCGCGCACAGGCAATTATTACTGTAGAGGTTGTCTGTAATATTCAGTATATATATACATTGCTATCACAATTATAGAAACGCCACGGTAAAATAAAAATCCAAACAAACATCTCTGACTTTAATATGTTAACTGTCATTACTCATTATCATTATATATTTATATATTATATGTACCTATTCTGATATTATTATTATTATTATCTATTACATAATTATACTCTCGACACATCTACATCTAATATAACAATATTCACGCATAACAGACATATTTTATGTAACCATATTATACATGCGCCATGAAGTGTGTTGAATATAACAATAATATAATAAACAGTAGAGAATATAAAGTTATTATTTTTCGGGTGTTCTAGGACAATGCATTTCAAGTAAGTACATAATTCGTTTTATATGACACTGCAATTATCTATGTAGGTACTTCAAAGGTGAAACTTTTATTTTGCATATGTCGATGTTTTTCCATTGTTATATAATTTTTTTTTAGCATTTTCGGGTCATTTTATTATTTATTTAGTGCATAGTTTAATATATTGTATAAACTTTTAATGTAAATGAGAAAATTCAAAATATTATATCAAGAAATAATTTGTTTTTATAATATTTGCTTTAATAGTTTTCGAGTATTTTTCATCAGTACTAAATGTTAATCGTTCTATTATATAAAAGTGATAACGTCTTTATCTACTTCCAGTGATTATCGGATGTGGTGTATTGGGACTAACAAATAACTAATTGGTCAGTTGGAGATACATCGCAAATACATTATTATGTCTTGTCTACTGTTTATTTATTGTGCGTGCCTATGTTTGATATTTAGTGTTTGGATAATTGTTAGTTTAGTCTAATATAATAAAATGTTAAAAATGCCGAAAGTTGAACCATCGTTTTCCTATAGGTTGCGTAGTTGCATGCCTATGAAAAAATGTTTGGTCATTTTTAAGGGCGTTATGGCGTAGAAAATATATTTTTGGTTATTATTTAGAGCATTTTTGATAGTTTTTGGGGAATTTAAATCCGGGCCCTAATAATTAGTAATCAATGATTACTACTGTACTAATCACCTTTGGCTATATGTATTTTATATATTTTATATGAGAACATTGTATACCTAATATGTGCATGAATACATTAGAGCAGAACATATTTACCCACAAAAATCAAATTCTGTTTTATCGAAGAAAACATATTATTATACATAGAGAATAAAATCTTAAAATAGAATTTGTTTCTAAAAAATAGTTTTAACACGGGTGTGTAAATATTTAATTCCGTTATACCAGCTGAGTAGCACGCAAACATAATGTTTTTAAAATAATAGTTATAGTAAGCTGTTTACAATGGACCTCATATATTAGCATATTATTATATAGCTGCAGTTCTCTGATGAGTCCTGAGTATACATCACGTGTGTATTGCGTAACCTCGCATACATAACCAGCTGTAGTAGTGTACAATATTATTACGGTCGACCCCGCACAATAAGGGGGTCGTACCTCGTACACGACTCGTTACGTCTGGTCATTGTCAAACAGGCGCGGGATCGAACCAAGGGAGGAGCCGTGGACCGCAGTGTGACCTGCTACCAAAAGATTACGAATAGGCTCGACGGAACTATCCCATTATCGACTGAGCAGCGATTCGCGTTTAATACGATATCGGTCGTATACGGTTCACCGAGTATCGGAAAACGGTCTCACCAAACGCGTACTCCCGATTTCAACAAACCTAGAAAAGTGTCGAAAATTAATTATCGTTGGTGGGGGATGGGGTAATTTATTGTGTTTACTCATGTAGTTATTATATTGTAACGATACGATAAAACATGTATATCGTGTAACGACCGTGGTCACACTGTCAAAGTTGTCGGTGGCGCGCAGGGATCGCCGCCACGATCTGTGGCCGCGGCTGTGCCCCGCTTGTCGCATACTCGCTTGTGACTCACTGCTGCTGCGGCTGCCGGTTGCGCGCGCGATGTGTGACCGGTTGGCCGCTCTGGACGGCCTCGTGCCGCCCGCCATGGTGGTTTGCAGGTCGACGCCATCGTCCCCGAACGCGTATCGGGCCGTCGTCCAACTGCAGCAACTGGAGAAGACCGCGTCCGTGCCAGACCTACAGCAGAAGAGGCATCATCACTGCGATGGGCCTGCGACCGATCACCAAGTTGCTCCGGTGTCCGCGTGTCCAGACTCCAAATCGGACGGCTATCTGACAGAGTCCGGACGACGAGCGCCTGTTACCAGTCTCAGCGGCACTTTTCTCACACCTCCCTGCAAGGTAAGCAGTGCCTTTATTTTGTAATATAGAATTTACAGTGGCGTGACTAAGGACTTTTTTTAAAGATGACGTCACCATAAAACATTACTTATAAATTATAGTATATTAGTATATGCTTACTTCCTACGGCCTACAGTCAACATAAAATTCTTTGTTTAAATAGTATAATAATTCTTAATTAAACATAATATTTTAAATTTAAATGTATATCTACATTGTTAACATTATTTTAGTAGCACTGTGTGAAATTGGGAAACTCTATACTCACGACTTTATTACAATTGTATTACAATACATATAATATGTTGAAATATCAATAACACGTTGTACGGTAAATAAGAAATATCATAATTATTATGGCCACCACATCCCGGGGTATCATCTCTGCTGATTGTTATATTATTATAATATTCAGACAACGATTTTCGTCGTTTATTCAACGTGCAATTTAAATATAACACTACCACTCTAACTTAATTTACTTATTTACAATATGCTTATTTAACATTCGATTTTTTTACTTAAATCTTTTTATTATAATATGTAAAATTGACGATTGGCGTAAAGTAAACAATAATAACAACAACAATAATAATAATAATAATAATAATAATAATGTAAATAAGACCTATATAGATAATATGATAATATGATGATATTATTATGGTTATACATCATTATGTATTATAAAAATGGCACGGTTTGATTTTCATGTACTCGGAAAAATATACGTTGTAGCTTTCGTGGTGTCTAACGATTTTATTTTATCAGTTGTAAAATTTTAGTAGTAGTGTAATATTGTCCGGAAAGTTGTGGTGTTATAACACTTATAAGTTATAATTCAACGTCCCCGCAACTATTGACTGTGAATATGTAATATGCATAATAGGTATAAATACTGATATATTATTTATACATGTAAAGTGGGGAAAAAGTTTATTTACGTGAAATAAAAGTTCAACTATATTAGATATTTAAATATAATGTTATAGGTAATCACTAAAAGTTTGAATATTATATACCCATTTATTCATAGAATAAATCATATACTTTCACTTTAATCATGATTTTATTGTTGTACAACCACATAATATATTTCTAAACTTTTTATTTATACATAGATAAGTTGATTGTATCTTAAAATGCTAATAGGCATATTAATATTTATTTTTAGATAAATACATTTACATTTAGATAAATTAAAAAAATATATAACTAACTATGCATGTCTCATCATGAATTATTAATTGTTTGTATTTACGTAATTATTTTACGTTATATTCTTAGTATTCATTATTCAATATTTGTGTTATAAAGTTTATAATTTTTACTATCAAATTTCGAGATGTGCCAAAATTAGTACCTATCTATAGAACCTACTTATGTATGGAACTATGGAGTAATGAGTATTGAGTATGGTCTAATGACCACAACCTACGATTTTTCAAATATTCATTCAAATATTAAATAAAAATAAATAAATTTAAAGCGTCTGTAAAAGTGTATGATATTTTTCGCTCTACTTGTTAACCAAATCGTATCTACAAATTCGCTCTTTCCACGTCCGTCAAGAAGATTCCCTCTCATCGCAATTCCAAATCCAAGTAGAAGTACCTCAAAGAAATTACTTATCATCAGACCTCTACAACATTTTCACAGCTGACATTCCTAACTCTGAAAATACACTGATAGGCGATAACTACTTATGCTGACGATACGGCTATCCTTTCATTACATTCCAACTCCACAGAAGCATACCAAAACTTCTAATTCATCTTAATAATATTTTAAAACAATCTTCCTAGTGGAGAATCAAAATAAATTTGGATAAATTCTTTCACATCCCTTTCACTCTAAGAAAAGGTGTTCTACCTGCAATCCACTTTCAAGACAACCAAATCCCAACTACAACTCAAACTGAATATTTAGATCTAATCTTAGATAAGCGTCTAACTCCGGGTTCACACCTAAAAATTAAAAGGTTCTTAACACTAGAGTTCATCTATTACGCCATTATTCTCAAGTCCAAACTCTCGATCAACAACAAACTATTAATATACATATCAATATAATAATTTACAGATTATAAATATATTTTGTTTAAATAATAATAAAAAAAAATTTGTTAAGCATTGGAGACTTAAAAATAAAGTTGTAATTATTTATAGTAATATTGAGGATGAATGTATCTTAACTTATTCCTCATTTTCTCAAATAATAAAATATAGTGTTTACTTAATCACTTAGGATAATTTTATAATTTCAATGTAACTCTTAACAGTTATAAACTATGGACTAAATTGTTATATACTGTATAAATAAAGTAATTTAATTTAGCTGTATAATTTATCATGCACACGGTTCTATTTGCGCAATTATACTTGTATGTATAAAAAAGCTTATAAATTATAATCTTTATAAATTACAAATTAAAAATTATATTATTTATGTATTTATTATATAATTAAAAATGTTGTCATATAACATTTGAGGGGATTATCCTAACAGCCCCAATATTTTCCTCTATACAGTATAAAGTAGGTACTATGACGGGATTGAAATGTCTCGTTTGTATTATCATATAGTATACATATTATAATTACATAAATGTCCTATAAAATTGTTTATACGCACACTACATATTTTACATGAAGTACGAACATTTCTAAAACTATATTATTATATTTAAATAGGCAGTGTACAATATACTGCATATCAGCTACGACCTATCCTAACGACTAACGTCACATACACACGTATACACAATTTACAGTATATATATTAATATATTAAACATTTATTCTTATACCTACGTATGTATAGGTATCGATTTAAAATTATTGTTATTCGTCTTTAATTTAGTATATTATTTATACCTAATAACTATACAAACATTTTAAATATTTCATAGTTAACGTATAATATGGTATATTGACATACTTTTAGTTATATTTATTTAAACACATAACATCGTTTTTTAGATATTATGGACATATTTATGATATTGGTATTCAGTAGTAACTCGAACATTCTCTTGACAACCGCTCAAAATTGATTAGTTTTGGTAGAAAGAATTATTTTTTTACAAAATATAGCGTTTTAATATAATTGATAAATACGCAGACCAAGTTAATGGTTTGACGTTTTATTTCATTATATTGAAGCGTTTAATTTTCTTTTAATGAATCATTGATCATTGTAAAAGTATTTAAAATGTTTTGTATATGCTATTTATTGCTGTACTAGTTTATACTACCATAACTATAAAGCATTACTCGTTAGTGATTGATGATACCTAATAATAAGGCCAACAAACTTGTGTATTGCATTTATGTATGTAGGTAAATGATAACATTTCATTATACACAATATAAACCTTCAAAACCTTTTAGTATATATATTTTTTAATAAAAATAAAGATAAATAATTTAAATATTATAGGAATACTGAGTATTAACTTAATGGATGATTAAAAAAAAAATCTATAAGGTTATTATACCAAAAATTAAATTATTAAGACGTCAATAATGATTACTGATTAGTTACAGTCATATCGCTGTAGGCTTCTGTAACACTATATATATATATCTATGTTAGGTCTAAATAAAACATGTACCATACATGATACTGCCATATTTGTATAATAAAATAAATAGATTTTTTTTTATGGCAGAAACCTAATTAAATAATATTTTTAATGTTTTCAAAGAACAACGAATCTATAATTGTGTATATTTGTTTAGACAATATAATATAATATATATATTACAGGTCTAGTAGGAAATCGAGCCCTCGGAAAAATGTTCGTTTTTAAACCAAATAAAGTGAGTCAAAGGAATAAAATTAATTAAACAGAATAAATAGTACTATTTAATTTCTATTAAAGAAAAAATATTATTTTTTGAATACCTATATGGCTATACTTAGTATTATTTTTCATATGAACGATGTATCACTTGGACCTTTTTACGACTATTAAAATTGCCGCAATAAACTTAAAATATTTAATTTAATTAAATAATAAGCATATCCACATAGGTATAAGAAAACAAATTTTGTGTTGTTTTTAATAATACATTTAAATATATTTTTATTTTAGTTTCTACTTATTAAGAATTTGAAATTTAAGTACTTAATACTTAATATTACGTACTATAAATAGATAGTTCACATGTTACGATATTTTTCAATTTGTAAAATTATTATAAAATAAAACTGTTACATAATTTATAATATTATATATTAAACTATGCATGTCCGTTTTTTTGTTAGAAATAATTTGATGCAATTCATATTGTCTTGCAAAAGATTCTGAACAGACTATACTTTACTCGGCGATTTCCCTATTATTCCCGAGCATTGTAGGAAATATTGGGTTTTAAATTTACCGTTTTCACATAGCTTAAATTCATCAACGATGTTCGAATTTCCTATTTTGTCTGAAATATAATATTTATTTTACATTTATAAATAGTATACCATATATGCACTATATATATTATATTATCTACATTTCTAATTTATTCATAAAATGTATAAACAGTAAATATAATACTTTTATATTTTATTTTTTGTTTATTTTATTAAAATATAAATTTTTCAAATAATTTATTATTACACTTATACTATTAGACCTTGATTTTTAGTATAATATTAACATTTTTTTTAAAAATACCTTTTACAATAAATATGGCATTGACTTTTTGGATGATAGTATAAATAAAAGGAGTTAAGTATAAATATTTATCTGATTATTTGTGTATCCGCCTTCAGTTAAAATTTATGATCGTAATTGATTTTATTTAACAGGAAATTTCAATGATTATGTTTTGTTTAGATTGAATCGTATACACATTAGAATCTTATACAGTATAATATAGTGTATATATATATATATTATAATGAATAGACTTATATAGTCTACGAAATAAGCAAGAAATTCGATTTATTTAAAGGTTCTTTTTTATAAGATAAAATATCTGAACAATGAATGAGGTATATGTTATTTTATAAGTTTCTTATTCATAAATTAATAATTGCATTGTTATAATTTATAACTTATATAATCGCTTACTAATATCCATTGATCATTATCTTATAGTTATTGTAGTAGCCTATATAGTCAAAATTAGAATATAAGTATATACTTCAAAATAGTATCAAACTGATGAAAAATTGTGGCTTTTATTTATATAACTTTGTATTACCTAACAATGTATGGGAAAAATTTAAATTTTTATATTCAAATTAAAAATAAATTTTGTCAAATTTAAAGAAAATAATCTGTCAAGTTTGTAACCGCTGTATAGTATATATAGGTATCGAGTTTCGAGTGTATACACTATACCTATACCCCATCATTGAGTAGGTCACTGTAATGGATATCTTGAATTTGAATTCAATGATAAATCATTGTAGATGATGAAAAAAGATTCTGAGCGAAGACGGTCCAAATTGTTGGTATGTTACCAAACAATAGTTTTAAGACGAATATTAAAATATGTTTTTTTTTTATAATTCCTGATTATTTTAAAAAGTACTGGAAATTTTGTACTTTGACCACCCACATACAAACAATTTTTTTATAGCTCTAATTTTCTAACAGAAACCATCACAAAGTTGAAAATTTAATTATTTGTTCTACTATAAAAAATGTTTTCAAACTCAAAAATAAAATAAAACACACATTGTAAAATCAATATATTCATCGCTCCGCTCAGAATCTAAAATATACAGAAAGTTATATACAAAAGTTTAAATTAAATTATAAATTAACTAAATATAAAATGTATATGCTAAAACGAAACCCCTGAATGGCTTGAACTACAGGGTTTATATTATTAGATTATTAATATAGCTGTGTCCTGGTTAAGACAAAGGCATAAAAAAGCACGACCAATACCAAATAAATGCCATAACAAAATGATCTTATTTAAAATAAATATAATGCTTTTACGTATAATGTTTGTATAATTGGTTTGAGGATACTTAAAATGTATCAATCCATACCATTTCACATATTCAAATATATTATCATTTTATATTTAAGTTTAATTTTGTGGTCGTTGAATTATTTTTATTCAACATTTAATTTAAAGATTCAAGTCTAAAATATTAAAATTACGTCCTTATACGTATATTATATAATATGTGTTTAAAAATTATTTTATTTTTCAATCATTACAAAATTACTTGAAATAATTTTTTTTTATATATACCTATATCTGAATCAAATAAGTGTACAAAACGATTTTTTTTTATTGTGAAACCAGTCAATATCTCGGTAAGTATTAGAAATTTTAAAATAAATTTTTTTTTAACCTTTTTAGTTTTTACTATTTTACATTGTGTTATGATTTTGATAATTTTAACTGCCTCCCTTGTTTGATAAAACACTATCAACTTTCGATTTTCAAATGGCATTACCTATTTTCGATAACAAAAATTTATAAACATATTGAAAAAAATAATTTCCACGTTTACAGTATTTAATTTGAATAATCCGTTTGCGACTTATTAGCGTTTAAATATTCGTTTAATTTACAATTTATCAGAAGTCAAAACAAATCGATTATGACCGTTAAGGGTATTGTCAGATTGAGATATAATTTTATTTTGACTTCTGGCTTTTACTGTTGGGTTTGATAAATTGCTCAGTAGCAGTAAATTGAATGAATATTTAAACGTTAATAAGTCGCAAACGGATTATTCAAATTCAATACTGTAAACGTGGAAATTATTTTTTTCAATATGTTTATAGATTTTTGTTATCGAAAATAGGTAATGCCATTTGAAAATCGAAAGTTGATAGTGTTTTATCAAAAAGGAGGCAGTTAAAATTTTCAAAATCATAACACAATGTAAAATAGTAAAACTTAGAAATTTTAAAAAATTTAATTTTTTTAATTTTTAATACTTACCGTGATATTGACTGGTTCACGATAAAAAAATCACCCTGTATGATTTGTAAAATTGTTAATTAAAATGAGATTGTATAATGATTTGCAATTATTTGTTATTCTATATTTATATAAACTACAGTAAACAATAATAAAAAAAGAAAATAGATTTTGCGGAAATAAAAATCAAAACTTTTTTAATGTTAGAAAAAACGAATATCATTTTCTTGACGAGTGCACTTCGATTAATAATTGTGCTGTTACTTGTTATTATTCATTGTGATTTCTATTGAAATAAACATACTAGGTAGTATTATTTACAAATAATGAGCTTATTACTAAGCTTAGTCCTTAGTGTTATGTTTCATTTTTAATCTGTTTATTAAAGTGATTAATACAATAATATTTTTTTTTAGTTAAGTTTGTATTTAGCTTTGACACTCGGCCACTGGGAGCTTATATATTTTTTTTCATAATTTACATTATATACGAAATAATTTCAATTTTTATATTTACAATATTTATTTCAGAGGAATTCATAATTCAAATTAATCTTTAAAATAAAAATTAATAAAATACATTATAGTTTCAACTAAATCTTATATTTAATATCAAGATCTTTTAATTTCTTCGTGTTGTAACTTTTTTAATACTAATGCAAATATAATTAATTTTTTATTGTTTATAATTTATATAGCTTCATTACACCCTTATTAGGTACATAATTATATTTATTTAAATTATGTTTTAGATAAAAAATGATGCAATTATGGCGATAATCACAGATTATAAAACGAATTACCTCAAACTAATATGTACCGAGTTTAATATATTGTACATACTACATAATATTTCTATAATTATTGATTGTTGTACAGTAATTTGTAGTATTAATTAACAGTAATATTTTAGATTCTGAGCGGAGTAATTGTATTGGTTTTACAACGATGTGTGTTTTTTCTTCTGTGTCTGATTTCACATTTAAGAGCAATAAAAATTATTCAATTCTCAACTTTGAAGGTAGTTTCTAGTAGTAAATTTTATTTATTTTTAGTTGCATGACATTTTCAATATTTAACAAAATATAGGAAAACAAAAAGCTTGAAAATGTAATACACAATTAACTATGAATTACATAGTTTATAAAACATTGTTTTTCTTAAAATAAATATCGAAAAATATACATATTTAAAATGATATAAGTGTAAACTTCAATTTTTTATATAATTTATCAAAATCACGTTAATTTGTTAATTTTTTTTAGTTGAAAATTTACGTTTGATATTTAAACGTATTATAACGACTTATCCTCAAATAATTTTTGTAAATTAGTTGTAATTTAAAAATTATTTATCGTAGAAACTTGAATAATTTCACTATTAATAAATTGCTTCAATTATTAACTATAACACAATGAAATTTTCAATATATAAATATAGACTAATTTTCTGTTTTTATAACGAACCTATTCATACTGTTCTATACTCAGTGCCGGTGTGACGGGAGTCGAACAGGGCCCTAGCCCGCGGACTCGAGCTTTTATAAGGGCTTCGCGGCTTGAAATCTGTATATAATAATATAAACCATTAATAATAAATATTAATAATGATATATTAAAAATAAGAATTCGTGATATAATTATAAATTTTTATGGGGATTTTGAAGATATTATTACGGTCACCGGTTCAAAGAAACTGTCACCCAACCGTTCCTCTGCCCGCTTGGCCATCGATATATGAAGAATTAATTATTTAAAGAAATATTATTCATTATACTAATACGGAATTACAAATGTTATTATTGTTAAAAAAAATTAAGGATTCATTTCCAAATACTTGTATCGCATTAAGAATTATCTTAACCATTCCTATAACGTCAGCCACTGCTGAAAGTAGTTTTTCAAAACTGAAAATAATAAAAATCTATTTGAGAAATATCATTGATAAAATGTCAAACCTAGTATTGATTTCAACTGAAAATAAAATATCAGAATCTCTCGATTACAATGATATTATTGAAATATTCGCTTCACAAAGAATGAGAAAAAAACTTTTTAATATTTTTAATGATTCTTGATTATTAATTTGTTTGTATTAATGATGTTTTGCATAAAAAAAAAAAAAGTTGATATTAATCAACTTGACAATTTGCTACTTAAGTAGCTTATGTTTATTTAATATCTTCTTCAGTATCTAAGGACTAATACATTTGATTTATTTGATTACATATGTATAAGAAAATACAATTATAAAATGTATATTATAATTTTTTCATTTTTAAGTTTGATTTCATTATTTAAATTTTTATATTACATAAATAAAATATAACAATTAATTACCATTTTAAAATTCTTATAAATAATTTAATTTTGTAAAAGAGTTAATTTATAGCTCATAATTTCATTAATGCTTTTGGAGAATACCCACCATTTTTATAAAAGGGCCTCGCAGTATATTTCGCCAGAGGCTCGAAAAAGCTAGTGCCGGCCCTGTCTATACACACTATACGGAAGTTTGGTATTGATCTATAAGTTAACAAAGATATATATATGTTTTTGACAAAAAATAGTTTAATCTGTTAGATTGGGAATTTACTATGGTCTATAATAGAAAAACAAATTATTAATTATAATAATATAAATAAGTTATAAAATATCTCTAGAAATTGAGGCTATATATAACATAGGTACACTGCTGTCTTTACTCAGAATCGTTGTTTTTCATGTATATTGGTACAATGAATTATCATTAAATTAATTCAAATTTAACAATTCCAATATCCATTACACTGTGAAAGCTACTCAATGACTAGGTACATCAAAAACATATTTTACAGCAGAGTATTCCAAAATTTTAATTTTTATTATTCTGTTATTACTATAATAATTAACACTTAATAATTTATTATCGAGTGTTTATAATGTGTTTTTCAAATTATTAAGATTATTGAAATTATCGATATCTATAGGTAACTCAGTTAAAATTGTCTTTACACCTTATAAACTAATTATTAAAACACTTATTATTATTTCTTATTTAGGTTTACTAAACCCAAAACCAATAACGATAGTTTCTTTCATTTTTTTAAACAATAATAATTGAAAACCATATGCATTTCGTATTCAAAACAATCACAATATTATATAAACACTATATTTAAGCTTGCTTATTTGGAAAATAAATAGTAATTCCATTTTTTATTTGTCGATGATACTATGCTAAATTATTATCATTAATGTTGCAAATGTGTACATATAGATCTTTTTGTGGGTGGGATTAAATGTTATTGAATTCGTATAAAATACTTGGATGATTCAAAACCTGCCCTTTTAAATATGATACGGATTCAGATAGATTTGTATTTTTATTGGACGACAAAAACAATGTAAAAGCCCTGATATAATATAGTTATTGTAGCATAAAAGTATGATTTAAAAATAAAATATATTACCTATATAGTATATCTATACTATAATAAGAATCTCGTTATTATAGTGTACAATTATGACGTACATTATGCGCGTTTATCTAACAAACGAATTTCGTCAAAATCGCAAACGGTATAGACGTTTACAGTCTTCATCATTCGTTTCAATTAATATTAAACCATTAGTCATTGTACCCTGTGGGCAGTAAAAAAGTGAACTAATGACGTAGCACATAGTGTCATAACTATGATAAGTCCTCGTACACCGTATTAACTATTATTTTCGCTCTATAAACGAACGAAATCTTGACACGTCGCTGCTGTTGTGGGCGCATCCATGCGTCTCAACTTGGTGCACGCTCGGTACTGTCGAGGTCGCCATCGTCGGTGAGCGCCGAGCGGCGTGGGAATTTGGCGAAAAGGGATGACTGACACACATTATGAAATAATATATATAAAAGAGCTTGGTGGGCGGGAGCACACTTCCTGGGCGCACCACTTGCCGTCCCTTTCAAGGTCACCCCCACCGACTGGTCTCCCGCCACCGCCAACGCCGACCGCTCTACACCGACGCACGGATATATCGTCGCAGTTTCCCGCAAACGGTCGGCAGATGGCACAGTGATCGTTCAGGTTTCGTGTCGTTTGGTTGAGTTCCGCTGACCGGCTGTTCTTCATTCTCCACTCAGTTTCTCAGTCGTCGATCCCCGTATACCTCCTTACCGAAGCGTGTTGTTGCGTCCGCTTACTGCACGCATTCGACAAGTTATCGAGAGCCTTTGCTCCATTCGTCGAAGTACCGACGTTCTTGTCGTTTCGAAATACCTCAACGCCGCCAGTGTCCGCACTTACCCCTTAAGTTCGGAGAACGCGGCGGCGAATGTATCCCCTGCCGGACCAACCACCGGCGTAATATTATTGTTATTGTTGTGATCATCCACGGACCAGTGTGCATAAACCGGTTTTCACTCGTTTAATAACAGAATTCCACAACACACCGCTCGCCGCTCTTTGGGGCAGGTGTATCATAACAATTCGTAAGTAAATATTGTACATCTATACTAAAATAATTCCATGATAAACCTTTATGATGTATCTTTAAGACGTGCCGTACGCCAAATATGTTCTCAATTATTGTTAAAAAGAGACGATGAAAAAAAAAATTTCTTAAACTATTCTGACGACCGTTTCGATGTCGTGTAGATTATGATATTGCACACGGACGAATAAATAGTAAATATAATACCTTATCCGTCTGTTAGATCTTAAAACCTGTACCGCGTGGAAACGAGTGATGATCAGAAAAACTACATATCCTTATGTGGGGTTATATAATCGTTGGAATAGTGAAAATAATAATCATTATAGTATTTAAAATATACTTATTTCTAATCTAAATTCATTGAATTCCATACGTGCATAGATCTGCAGTATAGTAATTATTCCAAACATTTTTTTTATCTAAGACACGCATATTATTGTTTGTCGTCTTATTAATATTGTCGTGATGTCGTGTATCTCTACCCACACATATTATTGTTACATTAAAATACTTTAATATGTATACTATTTAATTTTTTGTTATCGAAATGAGTAATGACAAATGGGTATTAATTGTTTTTACGACGTTGGCGTTCATAGTGGCAAGGCTAGTGGAAATAATATAGGCATAGGCCTATTTCCACTTGATATGTAAAATAATAAGCTTGCCTACCAATTTTCTTATTATTTGAGTACTACATTTTTAAATATTACGATAGATAGAAATAGGTATCAACCTTTTCATTTTCGACCTTTTAGAAAATTATTTGGTCTTAGTCGTTAAGCATTTGCAACAGTATCTACACTAAATTATTACCGAAATAATTATGTGCCCTTTACTGCGTACAACATATTATAAAGACTTTACACCACGATAACCTTTTTTTAATTGACCAACGATGATCATTATTATTACCACCCTATATAGTCGTTATACTTTTATAGTATATACTCTAAGAATAAAGCATTAAATATTTTTATTTGTTATAATATGTAGGG
This sequence comes from Pentalonia nigronervosa, assembly GCA_014851325.1. Taxonomy (NCBI): domain Eukaryota; kingdom Metazoa; phylum Arthropoda; class Insecta; order Hemiptera; family Aphididae; genus Pentalonia; species Pentalonia nigronervosa. The sequence continues at coordinate 18,220 of JACXSJ010002488.1, read as the reverse complement.
AGTATAGTATTATGCTGCAGTGATCGTGTGGATAATTTTTTTTTCATGTCTTGGATATCAAGGCATTTTATCTGCTAACCGCTATATAGGTAGAAGAATTTTGTATCATATACTGCGGTAGCTTGTTTGTTTTTTTACGGTTCAAGTTATGTTTACTTACGTTGAAAACATGTGGGTGTGACTTCGATAATACATAACAACCTTGAAAAACCTTTAAAATTGCATCGTAATATTTATGGGAAACATTTCAAAACGTATTTGTCATAGGAGTAACTATACTCATACAAGTCGCACGGGACCCGTGTACCAGCTAAATTATTTTTCCTGCTTGGTTTATTATCAACGCTCAAAAAGTCAAAATGCCATAATCGATAACATTTAATTTTTTTTTTTTTATTTTAAATTGATTATACTCTAATTTAATTGTTACTTTATTGATTACACATTAAAACTTAATATTTTATTTATATGTACAACGTGTTATAATATTTATTAGGAGGTATACGTATACCGTACAGCAATGGTAAGTTTTTTTTAAATGTCTGATCATCCATTCATAATTTATAAAGTTATATTGTTCATAATATGCTCGATACTATGTAAAATCATTGAATGATTTTTAAATTTGAATACTTTATTAAATAGTTTTTATTTAGGTATCCGTTAATGTAATACACTAATATTATTGATATGTTAAAACACAGCGAATGTCAAAAATACTATTTTCTAATTTTTAATTTATGCTTGAGTTGTAACAATTTTTTAATTAAATTTTAGATATTGACAGAAAAAATACATATGTATCCGATAAAACGTGTTTTTTAAATTAAATTAAGTTGGTGTAGATACTCTATAATTTTGTTTTTAGAAATCTGCGTTATAAGCATCTTACCGCAATCATATTCCACCTAAATAACTATGGTTGTATATCAATTGTGTTGCATAATATTTTTAAACGTGCAATGAAAAAATAAGTGTCATCCGACCGTTTTTTTAATAATCAATAATTTGGTTACATATATAGAAGAGCATTGCAAGCGAGATTACTAGTGATTATGTATGTGTATACGATTGTTATCTAATCTTCGTGAGTAGTAAATAATTCCCTGCATATGCAGGAACATAATATTATAATTTTAATATCCGGTTTTTCTCCCCTATACTGCATTATTGTTACTTTTGTTATTGAAATTATCACTACAGGCAACGGATGTTATGGTTTATTCCCCTTCATCACGTGTGATTTTGTTTAGAACTAGATACGTAAAAAAAACTTCAATCTGCAGCGAAACGAGTTTCAGACAATAAAAAGTGTTTTAAGTCTTGCGTATATGGAGTTTGCCCCTCTTCTATTTTTTTATTTGCTATTTACAATTTAATCACTTGTCCTGAATGGTACCGCGTTAAAACCCGGATGGACCGGTACTATCAAATAACGTTCAACTGACAACTTTCAAATTTTTATTTTTGAATTCGACTATTTTTTTACACTACATTATCTCTGACATTACCTAATCACTATCACACAGTGTAGTATTTACATAATACACTTAATTTAATAATGCTATTTGTCAATTTAAAATTGTTTGTATTATTAAGATATCGCTTTTACATATAGCTATGTATATATTCTAAGCTCAAGTTCCATTTTAATAACATTTATATTCTGTACTCAATCCTACTCGTGTTTCTAAGTATGGATGTTCTATATTACTATACAATATTTTTTATTGAATGCTTTCTTGTTGAAAATTGTATGAATATATAATTATCATGAAGAAGGAACAATTCACTAGCGGGCATTGGCACTTAAGCATTTATTTTTAATATTTATAAATGCGTAAAAAAATTTAGTATTTTATTATTTAGTAGCAACATAAAAATCTTGATAAAAATTATCTTCTAGTAGGTACCCATTAATTAATTTTTATAATTTAAGTTTGTTTTTTATTAATTCAATTAATTAGGTAAATTTTTCTAATTAAAAAATGTAAACAAAACCTTTTATTGTGTATTAGAAAATAATTAAAAACAGCGAAATTGAATAATTTAATATTTATGAATTCATGATATTATAACTTATTAGTTATATTTTCATATAGATAGAGATTATTTTTTTATATAGATATATATTTCAGACATAAAGGTAGATCTGTAAGTAAATAAATGACAATTGTATACAAAATAATGAACATGAATATTATAACTTTATGAGTTATGTTCTTGTAAGAATTGGCAGATAACAATTATCTCATTAAAAACTAACATTACAATAATAAAATTGCAAGCTTATACACAATTTGTTTTTATTATTTAATTTACACTTTTGAATTGTTCTGAATAATTAGTTATACATGATATATTGATATATCAATAAAAAATAAAAATATTATAATTGCTTTTATTCCTAGTAAGCAATTATCTGCAGTACATTTGAGAGATTATAATATATTTATATATATATAGTATTACAGTTGTCGGTATTGTTCATAATTACTATATATATATATTTAACGAAGTTATACTGAAAATGTTATGGCATTAAAGTCAAGTAGACTTCAATCAGAAACCGGAGTAAAAGAAAAATTTAAAAAATTTAATTTTATTATACTTAAATGACTTGATGTTGTGTATGCATTCCTGTATTCTATAAGTTATAACTTCTAACTTAAGTGTACCTATATATCACCTTATGCCAAGAAATCTCCATTCCTGTTGTCTGCAGAAATAGTGAGATATCGGTAAAAACATAGATAATAACTAATAAGATTTCATTCCATTTATGAACGATATCTCATATTTGCTAAATCCTGAATACATTCCTTGAAATCATCCCCCCTACGAAAAATAATGTGATAATAATTTTATTAAATAAATGGCTTAGCTAGTTAATGCGCAAACCTTTGATTAATAATTATTTAGTCTCTTATAATGTCGAGTTGCGTGAAAAGATTGATCAATTTAACGGTTTAATAAAATTTAATGGACCAATCATTGGCCACTATAAATCATGTTTAAGGGACCATTAACTCGCTATTGATTCGTTAAATGTTTATTGACTGTTTATGCAACCCGCCATAAGTCACGGAATATAATCAATAAATGATTTCTCCATATGTATGTTTATTTTTATCATGATATTTAAAAACATAACGCCTAAATACGTATTATAAAAATTAAAATGTAAATTATTTTAATATTTGTATGTACAGATATAAAATTATAAGCCGTGTTTCGTAATATATTGTTTTTATGATTTCTAGAATAAACTATCTTGATCTAATTAGAATTAATTTAATTTAAAGGTGTCACATGAGTCATAAGTAATACTTGGAACTATTATAACTTTTATATATTTGTATATGCTTTTTGAGAAATTATTGAGAAAATTATTATTTGATACTTACATAAGACCATTGATATTGTACACAAGGATCTACAAATTCCTACAGTTGTGCATTTATAGTAATAAGTACTAAATAAATAATACATTATACACTATACTAAAGTAGAAAAAAAAATAAAAACATCATATTATTTTGAAAACCCAATGATATATCTTAGATATCATAAAATATTATTCCAAGTAACTCATCTCGACGACTCAAGAAAATGGCATAGATAATACATTAAAATAAAAGTAAAATTAAAAACTAATCACTTTAAGTTATAAGTTATAATTAGGTATTAAATATGTTATATTGTTATAATACAGAAGGTGCTGTTATTACATGAACACACCGTTAACGTTCCTTAAAAGATTGAAGTCTTTATTTTTAATCTGCATCATGGTTACGTTAGTGTGAAATATTATCTATAGATTTTACTAAAATTAATATTTTTTTTGCTATTTTCATAAAAATTAAAATTATTATAATATTATATAAATATTAATAATGTAATGTTGAATTCAACATAAAAAAAAAAAATCATATGACAATAGTTTATCTATATTAAATGGACTTAAATTTATTACCAACTAATTAGGTAATTAACATTAATACTTTATACATAAAATATATAAGTAATAATCATCGTCTAGCATATAACACCACAAAGATTAATGAATGACATTTAATAAGAAAAATAGATAATATAATTTATTATAAATGATTAAATGTATAATCAATAGTAATATTTATTATTTTTAGTGTTTATTATATTCTATACATGGTTACTACAGAAATATATAATTAATTTATTATATTATTAAATCAAAACGATTATTAATCGATTTTAACAAACTAATACAATTTTATTTATACCTACTTCACGTTTTTTTAAAAACGCAATACATTTTATGAATACAATTAATACATATTGGCTATGTTTTTAATTTAAACCAAATCAGTTTTTTGATAAATATATAATTTTTTCAGGCAGAAAATAAGAGTCTCGATGGGCAAAAACATCAACTCAATCAATTAAACGGTAAGTAAACAAAAGACTATACCTACCTATAATTATCTCATAAGTTAAAATTTAAAACAGTAAATTGTGTAAGTAAAACTAATTGAGTTCAATTGAAAATATCGGAAAAATCGCTCTTCTGTTAGTAGATTTAGAGCTTACCTCATCATTACTCAACTGATAGAGATAGTCATTCTAATGAATGTGTAAATTTTAAATTCAATAATAATTTGTTCATGTGTAAATCAATTATAATCAGAGACAATGTATCGGTGTCTTGTGTAACAATTTTATTAATTTTCAATTACAAAATATAATTGGTTTTAAATGTAAATGTCTTCGTAAAAATGAATTTATTTAATTAGACTATCGGCCTTTTTCGTTTTCATTGTAGATAAATCGATTTGGGACATCAAATTTCAGAAGACGACTGGCTTTTAATTTTTTGTCTAATACCATTACATTAGATAGATTTTTCTTCAAAATACAACTGTGTTATATACTAACTATGTATATATAATATTGGTAGGATAAATAGATTATATGGAATAGTGTAACAGTCCTCTAATTTATACTGTTTTTACGTGTATAAAATTACAGCGTTTAATCACGGTTTTATTTTATAAAAATAAAATGATCGAAAAGCAAATAAGTGGTACGAATAAAATTAATTTCTTTGTGTATCGAATGCAATACTTATTAGGTAATTGAGTCAATAAATAAAATATATATTTTAATATTCTATTTTGTAATTTTAATAATTGTTATTACCTATCAAAATAATGAATTCATAATGGTTACTAACTGTATGAAGCAGTGTTTGTTATTAACTACTACCTACTTTATTCTACGCTGTATTGTGTATTAAGTTACAATCGCATAGAGATAATATTTTCATAAACGTTCTTCGTCTATATTTTATACTTTATACTAGTTTATAGTATATATCTATAAAAATTATTCAATGCATTTTAGTTTTAGTTATAAATTATGTTTATATATATATATAAATTGCCGGATACGGTATTTTTTTAGTGAAGGGTTAAGTATTTAGAGAATTGTTTGAGACTAAAAATAATAATTATGATAGTTACCTATATATGCAATGTTATTATAGTTATTCAGATTAATCTTATAGCCCATTATAATTATATTTAAGTACCCATTCACACATTATTGTAAACAAAAAATGTATGCATCTTACACTATAGTTTAGTTACTAAACTTATTGGTATAGAATTTAATCCAAAGCAGATGTCAAGTCTCATATTCTTTAATAAACACATGTTTGCATTGTTATTTATTTGTAATAAATAACAATAAATTATTATGATTTACGAGTTTATGACACCATCACTAAACCGTACGAGCATAATATTGTTTTTTTATATCTTTATAGTTTTATCTTAGAGTTTGTTTAGTTTAGTTTTTGACAAGTATCACTATAAATTGTCAACTTAGTTGTAAAATATATTTTTATAATATAATTTAGTGCTATAATATTCCTTTTTAGATATTGATTCCTATTATAGTATAAATATTTTACTAAAATAATATTTCTTAACCGTTTATATTATATTGTCGTATTTGTTAACCGTTAATTCATTTTTTTGTAATCCATATAGATAAATAAATATAATATGAGTATGTAAATTTATTCCAATGATCACTACTTCCGTTAGTAATTTTAACTTAAATCAAAATATATTAAAATATAATTTTTATTCTATGATTCATAATATAACAAGATTAATTGATAATATAAAAAAAATGTAAAACAATAAAATTCTTCGCGAAAAATCTCATGCTCATATGTTTTTATTATTTATCATTAGTTTGTTATATGTAATAATCGTGTTTAATATTAATCGTGGCCCAAGTGAAAGACTTTCCAATCGACGTGTTTATATTATTTTATAAAAATAAATGTATAATACAAATGTGAGTTATGTTTAAAGTCTACTCCAGGTGCTCGTCCGGGTAAATTAATGTGTTTCAGAGTTTCGTGTACCTTTTTTTTCTTCTATTACAATGAGTAGTCTCTTTTTGTTTATTAATATAATTTTGTACCTGATATGAATCGGATCATTATAATATTATATTATAGTATGCCAATCGATTTAGTTTCCGGTTTCTCTGTGTAAACCGCGGTAAATCGTAAACGGAACCCATTTGTTGCGCTGATTTATTTCAATGCCCCTTTATAGGATAATATAGGTACATAATATTATAGGTATATATATATATTTTTATTTATAATATAGTTGTACCTCATACCATATATATATAATATATACATAGAATAGACGTGCCGAACAATGAAAAATCTACAATATGCAATAATGTAAACACGTTATCTTTGACACTCGGACGGCGATTGTAGGTCACTCGGACGATCGTGACCGACTTGTGTCCGTGCCACCATAATATATTGTACCGCGTCGCATATGCGTGCGCGATCAAACAAACGTTTATTTCATAAAAAAAAGATTCCGGTGCGGTGTTGAGTTGCGTATCCATAGGTAGCGTTGCGGCGTTTATTGAAATATACATATATATAATGTGCCATCGCAAATTGAATATCAACACGTGAGAATCGCACGTACGCGTTTGAAACAATGGCCGAAACGAATGATCGGATCGATTGGATTGTGACGAGCGTAGTGTATTCGTGAGAAAACTTCATTGATAGTATTTTGTGTTCGAAAGGCATACGCACGTAGGTACTTATGTGTTAATTGGATTTCAGAAGAACGGGTTTCTTGACCTCGCGCGCTCTGACCCCTAGGTCGTTCCAAGGCCGGGGGATGTCAACTTTAATGGTGGTTATTACGCATATTCCCTTTTGCAGGAGACGACATATATGCTGTATTGTAATATACTTGCTTTCTACTACATTATATTATATTAAATCTGCAATATCGTATTATTATTTATTGCGTGTAGTACAGCGCGTTTACTGCTGCTCACATATTGGCGTAGACGTTTTTTTTTTCACGGAAACACGCGAGTGAAATTCACGTATCTATATTCACAAAATATATTAGATAATATAAAATAATACCTACGATAAGTGTTCAACTAAATGTTTATTATATTTGTTTGCATTAACTTAATACATCTTAGACTCTAGTAGAATGAATTACTACGTTATGTCGATAATTTCGTTTATCGGTAGATTTATTATCGACTATCAAACAATGTTTTATTACATAGTGTAATAATAATGGCTGTAGTTTTTTTTGACTATTCGTGCTGCACAGTTTTACAACCTCCTTTATTTATTACCTTAGCAGCCTTTCACCGAGCACAATATGATGCGGAAAAATACCCACTTTAAAGTTCAAGCTTAATCATTCAGATTGAGTGTACAATAGGTTCCTACTAGAATTTTAGTGGAAAAGGAATCATTACTAAGCACATAAAAGCAGTTTTATATACAATTGTGTGTGTATAATTAAAAATTTGACAACATTTTTAAAATTTTAAATCAACTAATCTAATTTTTTTACGAGGGGGAGGCGGTTAAGAATTTGACAACTAAGATCATTAGCATGTGGTACTGTGGGGGAGGGTATTTAGGCTTTTTTTAACACGTTTGTGTATGTGTGGCAAGGTCTTAGTACTATAAAATCCGGATAGTCACCCATTTGGGAACTAGTAGTAGCGGACGTTGCTTACTATGTCACAAAACGTGACTGGTAGCAGCCAACGCGCCGCGCCAAGCTATACTAATCTAATTATAAAACCCTATACAATCATGTATTTATATTTATGTATTTATTGTATATTCAACGAGAATACATGCACTTTTATAAAATGCAATATATATGCAATAAAAACTACAAATCGTAAATAGACACAATTATGTAAAATTTGTTATTATTAAATAATAAATTTTAAAGATATATTTATGCATACTAAGGTATTTTATCATACTTTATATTATATAAAGCTTATTTGCTTGTTCAATTCATATCATTGATTTAATAATTTTTTTTTTAAATATATGGAATTATATGTTATTATTTATGTTATGTTTATTGTTTTTTTTATGTAGGTATATAATTTATTTTATCGTCATTCATATAATCATATAGGTAAACTTTTATTATAAAGGTTAGACTTGAAAAGATAATAATAATAAAGGCTGCAGACAAATGTCGTATTTCATAAGTACAAAGGTTCAAATTGTATTTTAAATATTAAATTTAAACGTGCTTTAAATAATTAGTTAATAAATAACTAAACATACATTTTTTTATTTGAAATGTCAAACTAAAAAAAATTATTTGGTATACGAGATTAATTAATTACAATATACGTAATACGCGCAATACCACTAATATGATAATAATACATTTAATATAAATTAATAATTGTAAAATGTATATTTCCGAATTTTAAAAGAAATATTCATAAAAATTTCGACGAAATAATCAATAATTTTTATTGATTGTATGCACTCAACACCTTTTAATTATTATTTTAATGACTTAAATAGCTGCGTGTTACATATTACCCGAATACAATTTTCACTCGAGTTACAGAAGTGTTTATTTATATTTTTTTCTCGAGAAAGGAGTGGCCGCATAGTTTAAACCGTTATTATTTTTTCGTGTTGCGCCCGTCCATATAAATTTCAGACATCATCTTAGCCTAGAAAACCGAAAATCTTGTAGTATTTGTACCCTCTTTTATTTACACATATATATGTATACATAATAATTAATGGCCTTGGCCCCTTAGGTATAGATAAGAACACACACATAAATCTATAATTTTCATGTAGACAATGCCTTGTGTGTGTGTGTCTGTGTGTAATAGTACGTGTTTTGTATATTTTGTGATATCTCGATAAAAACGCTGTAAAGTATTATTTCCACCATTTCCTAAAGTGACAGTCTTGTGTATCTGTATATACCAACCGAACAGCAATAAGTAGTGCACGATGAAACTGTATAGGTATCAACCTATATATTGTTATTGTTCTAACAATAAATCTTTAGAATAACATAAATGTGTTTGTGCTACTTAAATTTTACAGTGACTATAGAAAGAGAAAATGTGTCATACTGTCATAATACTCGTATATAATATTATTGATATCAACAAACGCACAAATACTTTTTGAAAACGTTCTTATTAATTATTATTATATGGTACATATTTGGTAGTAAACCTATACTAATGACGAGTAAACTAGGCAGAAGTATTAAAATACTATTTAGTACATATTATGATTTTAACTACAATTAATAATTATAAAGGGTCTATCTTATAGTTTTAAAATCTAGAATTAAACGTTAAAAATGTATGCTATATGTTTTATAAAAAAATAAACATTATAATGTAATTTTTAGCCGAGTGTTATCATTGTGTGTATTAAAATTGATATTTAGTCAATTACAATGTATTTAAATTCAAATCTTAAGATTAAGCACTTAATAAAAATCTCAAGTTCGTATTTTTGAAGTCGTGTCACTGGACTTTGGAAGCTTATCCCTATTTATTCACGCTGTGTTCGGGTTCTATTATTTGTGTACAATATATTCGCTTATTATTTCGTAATATTGAACACAGATTAAATATTTTTTATTTTAATAAAATAAAAAAGATTACGTTTAAATTAAATAAATAGGTTTTATTTTTTTACTTTTATAGATTATCATTATTTTTTGTAAAAACAAATAGGTTATTTTAATAATTAATTTCGCACAACAAATAGTTTTCTCAGTAAGAATGGTACACTAATTAATATTCTTTAGAATTTCAACAAGACTAGATCAAGGATTCTCTGTGAGACGTTATTTGCATTTTTACGCCTTCCTACTTCAATATAAACCCTTTGAACATAAAAAAATATATCTTCCCTCTCAACATAAAGCATATTAAATGTTGTAGTTATTAATATTTAATGAACAATTCCATTTAAAACGATTGAAACGCGTGAATCATTAAACTTCGCGTTCGCATGTATATCATTTTTACAAATTACTAAAATGAACAATTTACAACACTTGGTAATGTGTTATTTCTAAATGTGTAACAGATGGGCAATAAATTATACAGTATATATTCAACCAATGTTATACTTTTGTTTGCATGCAACTTGTTAAGTAAGGTCGAGTTTCATTTAAATTGTAAAAAAAATATTGATATATTGTCATCGTTTAACATTTTACGTACCTAATGTCTTCTAAACTATATTATTATTAATTATTTTGAGTGATAAAGAAATAGATTTTCAAGGTCTATCAAGTATTACATATATAAATCAAATAAATAATATCAATGTCAGTTACGTGCAATGCATCCTTTGTTATGTATCTATAAAATATATTAATGGAGTCACCAAAATTATCAATTTTGCTTTTTTATTTTTATTTTTATTTATTTATTTATTTTTTTTTTTGGGGGGGGGGCTGATTATTTGTTCTATAAAAGAAGTTTAAATATAGGATCCCTCTTATAAATTTGTTATGCTGATGACGCATAAAATTTTAGACATTTGCAAATTACAATTTTAATTAATATAATATGCGTACTTACCTAATACGTTCACAAAAGTATAGAACACTAAAAGTATTTTTAAATTTTCTTGACATTTTGTGAAGGGCTGCTACCCCCTTAGTACTTCCCGGCTACGCCGCGGAAACATATTTACATACGTTTTTTTTAAAGGTAACCATTATTTTATGGGTATATAAAAATTACTGCCACATAACCAGTGTTATGTTTTTATAAATCGCGTATGTTTTTAACAGCCATATACATAATCGTATTTTACAATTATATATAGTTCACATCTCACTAATTCTTATAAACTATTAGAAATGATATTAACACTTAACAATGTAATTATTAGTAATTAGTATGTAACTACGGAACACGTCACTACGTCAATACTATTAACCTATAGGTATATAAGGAAACTATAAACACGATTATAAATGGTATTATACATTATATGTAATTTTTAAACTATAACGCAATAGCATCTAATGAAAAATTATTTTTTGCTCTATAAAAAAAAATGAGTTCAATTGAACTTATTAATTATTAATAAGTTTTTTAATTTTTTTTTATATATAACAATAATTGTAAATGTAAACTTATTATTGCAAAATACTATTTTCAAGTTGTTACTCGTGGTGTCAGTTAATTCTCATAAAAAAAATTTTATAGTGTTATTTTCATTTTGTCGAATCATTGTTTTTTTTAAGTTGTCATTGTGCTTGCCTTTTTTATTATTTCAAATTTCTAAACGTAATTTTATAAACAAAGTAAACGTGTCGATTCTACCCGTTAAGAATCTTGGTAAATTATTTTACACAAAAGGGGTCGTACTGCTACTGTCAGCTTTTATCCAAGGGCCAACTTAAAGTGGTGTTCTTATCATTTGTGGACTATGATAAATCTAAAAATACACTCAAAAAGTAAGAAAGAAAGGAACGAACATTCAAAGTGGCAAGCGAGCATTGGCATATAAGTTCTTTACCCGCATGACCGCCATGTATTTCAATCAAATCATCAATTGACACAATACTGAATGTTATTAAAATGACACTATTTTAAATTTGTCATTCTATATCAAAAGTTTTATGTTTATTAAAATATTGTCTATCCGATTTACGTTCAAAGATATTAATTCAATTAACTCTATTGTCTGTGATGTAAGGTTCAAAATTTAAAATATACTTAGGTCGGTACGATTTATATTCTAAACAGGTACAGAGAAATTATTGATTTTATGACTGTATTTTTAGTAAAAGAAACTAGGTTAATATGCGCTAGAAATATCATAAATCACATCATTGACACGCAGCTAGATTAGTTGTAAAATAAGCTAAAATGTACATAATATGTATTAGTTTTATTGTTTTAATAAATTTATTTAAATTATTTTGAATTAACATTTATTTTTATTTTTTTTTTAATTTTAACTGATTATAGGAGTATTACGACTTTAAAATTAAATTATGATAACTACCATTTTACCTATATAATCCTATATTGTAAACTTAATAAATCTTGTTGATTTTATAAGTGTTAAGTTTTTTTCTGTAATAATAATAGCGGGTGTATCGTCGCCGAATTAGTCACATGTTACCACTTATTTCTGTTTTTCAAATTATTAACAGAAAATAAAATAATTTCTGTGCATTTGACAAAAATGTATTGAGGGTTTTGCCTTTGGCAATCTGGAGATATATAATAAATAATAATACATTTCAATAATAATGATAATTTTTATAATTTTATTTATTAAATTATTTATTATATCAATTTAAAACAGTGGCAAACAACGTGAAAATATGTTCAATTTTTAAAATGTTAAATATAAGATAAAAAGATTAAAAGCTAAACTTTGTATAATGGGTTACCTAACTAATTATATTTATTACATAATACCTAATATACATGAAATATTATGTATATAAAATATATGGTCTTTCCAAATTTATATTTTTTTAATTCGCCACTAATTGATATTTATTTGAGAGTTGAGAATCATGTAGAGTTATAATGATTTTTAGGTAACATAATTATTATTTTCTATAATATGTTTGTGGGATCAATAGAAAATGCATAATTATTCATCTAAATAATAAATATGTCTATACGTTCTGTAGAATTAATTTTTTGTTCTAAACATTGTGTTTTTCCTATAATTAATAACTATTGTGACAATTATATAACACTGTAAAAACACATTTTGCTTTGTTTTATCTTTTATTAATTATGGTCATTACTGTGTGTCGTATTATTTAGATATGACAATGGCGACTGATTGCACAAGAGACATGCACCAGGATGGACTAATCCTACCACGGAAGCCGGCCAACCCATGCATGACCTCCGCTGACCACCAAAACCTTCATCGAGAACTCCTATTCAATCAAAAAATGTATATTATAGATGTTTAAAATGTTTTGATTTTTTTCATAAGACTTGATTGACATTTTAGCGGAAAAAATGTTCTGGGACAAAAATCAGAATTGCAAAAGGCGCTAGAAAAACACAAGAGAACGCAAAATCAAAAGGAGATCGAACAACAGAAAAACTCTAGCCGCACACCATTCGAACGAATGATTGAAGAACGGGCCAAAAAAATCGAAACGGTATTTTATTTAATTTTATTTTCAACGATCAGAATATTTTATATTACCATTGTATAATAATATAATGTGTAAGAAAATAATAGTGGTCATTTTTGAAACGACATAAAAAACATAATAATATGTTATATAATTTTTCGTAATTATAATATATTATGTCATAAGATCTATGAAATATATAACATTTAAAACCATAACTGTTTAATAGTTATGCACTTATATTTCAAATAGGTAATTATAATAACAATGACTAAATTTTACTAGAAGTTTGATTTTTTGTTAGTATTCCAAATTTTATATTATAAACACATCACTACAGTTCTGCTATATATAACTTTGTACTCAAACTATAATGAATTCATAAGCTTAATACCACTTCACTTTTAAATATCTTTCAACACTTCAAGTACACGTACAACAACTTGTGTGTATATTATTACGTTATCATTATATAATTTAAATACGTTATTAAATACATTGACGATAAATTATAGACATCGCTGTTTGTGCACTAAAATTAAAAATCAATATATCTATTGTGTCTGTTATTCTTTTACTAAATATCTACTCTTTAATTATCTTTAGGACCTATTACCTATATTGTATTATGTATCTGTATAAAAATGTAAAATATTTTTTATTTATTTAAAAAAATTAAGTACATTTGAATATTTGAATATTTTGAATACAAATACATAAAACATGTCATTGGTATTTTAGGTTGGTAATAGAAAATTGATAGTGTCATTTTCGTGTTCACCGGTGCTGAACCATGTAGATTAAAAATAATAGAGAAAATAAAAGATGTATTCATATTACTCGCGAAAAAAACGCTGGATTTTTCAACGTTTTTCGATATTAAAAATCGTTGGTTGTACTGCCGAATAGCTGTTATATTACTTGTATATTATTGGACAAGGAATTGGATCTGTATAAAAGTATCTTGAAAGAGAAAGAGTACAAATATATATATTATATATGAATAGATACACATATTTTTAAACCTTGTAGGTACGCCAAACCGCGGAAATCTAAATAATAATAATAACAATAATAATTTGACTCGCGTCACATTGCTTTAGAAATTCGATATACATCACTAAACATCGAGTCTTAACCGCAAATCGTATTATCGTAGATTTTCATTCAAGAAAAATGTTTCCAAAAAGCAACCAGAAATTGTGTAACTCAAATCGTATTCTGTCAATCTCTCTTATTCTTTTGAGACTATTTAAACCATTTTTTCAACTATGTATAACGAATAACATATGTATGTCATGAAATAAATCTATAAGGATATAATATTTTAGTATAACCTGAATGCTGAAATTATAACTTATGGCGCTAATCATAGGTAAACATCGTTGAGGGGGATTCCGGGGTTCTAGTCCCCCAGAAATTTCAACAGTATAGTCTCCCCTCTTCTCCTCCTAAATTATATTGTAACATTTATAGGCCATATGTGTGTAATTATTATCGGAGAACGGGCCACTTTACTTTGAATAATTATATCCCTGCCCCCTCCCCTCTAAATAAAACGAAATTCAGCCAGATGTATGCTGGGGAGCACATATTATGAAAAGCTAAATCAGTAAAATGTAAAGCAAAATTTATGAATATGTATAACTTCGAAAGAAATAATTCAATATTTAAACATTTTACATAATTATTTTTAAGCTAGAAATGTTTCATGACATTAATATTTTATGTTAGATTTTATATGTTTCATTTTGATTTATAGCAAATGGAAAAAACTGATACGAAAGAAAAGGATGAAGATAAACCAGAATTTCTACAAGTTCATGCTAAACTGCGAGCCAAAATGGCCAAAACAGACTGATGCTAATCACTGCGAAATATATACACATACCATTGATACGGGAGTAATAGATTATTATTGAATAAAGTGTTCATTAATTATGTACATTCTATTTTTTTGAGTATATTATATTGAAAATTTTATCATTTATATAAGTGTAAGTGTACGATTATGTAGAGCTATTGATTTGTAATTATTACAATTAATTTCCATTATAGAAGTGTATAGAAACATTTATATATATAAAATATTTTAATTATTATTATTATTACTATATATTATTGTACATTTTTTTTTGTTTTAGACCAATTTATGAGTATATTTGTTTATCTATTTTTTCTGGCAAATGTATGTACAATGCCTGCAAAGTTAGTCAATTTTTTGAATTTGGAAAAAATTATTCTAGGGTACACGGGATATTGTTAAAAAAAAGTTTACTGTAATAACTTGATGTTTATTTCAGCCTAATATCTCGACTAATTAAAATTAATTAAGATTATCCAATTTGTTATTTATTTCAATCATGAATAGAGTCATGTAAAAATGTAAAACTTTTGTTTATTATATTGTCTAGGCTGATAATTTAGGGATATACATATTAAAATATATATTATTTATCAATGCATATGGATTGATTTAATACTAATGAATATGTAAAATTTTTAGTATAAGTTTCAATTAGTACTTCAAATCCATCACATTAAATTGATTTTGGTCAGTCTTTAGTCTTAAATATAATAGAATAAATAAAATGATAGATCAGTGATCACTAATATCTTATTAATTATTGAATAAATCTAATGATAGTTTTTATTTTTTTCTAAAGTTTATTTTAATGAATTATTTTTTGACAATTTATGAATAAGTTATTATCTTAAAATATTTATATTCATTATCAACACGCATGCATATTGTAAACTTAAAAAACTAATCTAATAAAAGCATGGTCAATTTTTAACAAAATAATATCTCTAAAAAGTACTTAAAAAAAAAAATTGAAATATTTATTGTGATTAAGTTAAATACACAATGAGATTTTTTTTTTGCATTTAGGGATTGGTTAATCGTGGAACTTTAATACCAAACATAAATATTCATAAAGTAGTAGGTATTAATTGTTTCATCTTTTATATTAATCAAAACATTTTTATCATCCTTGATATCATAATTTGTTGTGCAATGATTATTATTATTATTTTTAATTGACACAATTATCAGTTACAGAAATATATAATGATGTTATAAATTAAATCTATGCTTATTATTGCATGTGCGGTATGCTCATTCTTCACAGAGCTTTGGTAGTAGAGTATACACTTGAGCTCCTATATATTTTAAATCAACTGAAACAAGCATGCATGTTCATAGTTCATACTATTTAAATTCATGCATATAAAATACTGACCACACAGCACACATTAAAATATTGAATAATCTATTATATTCTGAGAACACTAGAATAGGTAGGTACAATTGTATAGCAAAATAAGTGAAAATTAACTGCAAGAAAAGATAAAAATTAATTCAATCTATGTTATTAATAGTAAAAAGGTCGGCAAGTGGGTACCGCGCTGATGTACAATGGGTGTCAAGTAGGATCAATATTATGAATTTGTTAAATGTGAATTTAATGATATAAAATCATTGTATATGAAAAACGATTCTGAGCGAAGACGGTCTGTCAGCTTACATAACTTAAGTGTACCTATTTTAAGATATTATTGCTATTAAAATAATTCATTTTACTATTAACAATACAGTGGATTAAAATAATTTTTGCAGAAAACATTGCATTTTAAAATTTAATTAAGTATAAAATATAATAGTGCATTTTAAAAGTTTCAAGCACCCACAAAAAATATTTTTAAATTAAACCGAAATAAATAACATCATTATTCTTCATTTAAATATCTAATTTCGTCTAAATTTGAAATTAAAATGTCTATTAAAAAATATTTTTAATATAAATTTTAACCAGAAAATAATTTGAAAATGTTTTAAATTTTCAATCCTTAATTATAAAAACTGAACATATTATAATTAAAAATGGAATTTCCTTTCAAGTCTAAAAAGAAAAGATGAAGTTATTATCACCCGAGTCAGAATAGGCCACACTCATCTTACCCATTCCTTCCTTATCTCTAAGGAACCTGCCCCAGTGTGAGACATATGCATGAAAAAACCTATCAATCGACCATATTGTTATTAGATGTCCAAAATACCCCGAAGCATGGTCAACCCTACCTCTCTCCGACTAGCTCTCAGCGAAGAAAACACTGAAGTAATTTACCAATTTTTCCATATAACTAATTTAAGTCTAAAAATCACTAATTACAACTTTCATTTAGACGAATCCTTAAAATATCTTTAAGTAAAAAAATCAAAAATCAATTATTTTTCACCAACTATTCAAAATTAATTTTAGATTCTGAGCGGACCTAACTTTGAAGATTCCAAACTAACTACCTGGATGATACTGCACATGCCGATGTCGCTTTACTATTTTTTTCTAAAATTCCAAACTCGCTATTTCTTCCAAAATCAAACAAATATATGCAGTTAGCCGCTACACATTTAAATGTTAATTCAAAACCTATTTCAATTATATCAGCCTACTTTTCTCCAGAATGTCTTTTCCTTCAGATAACTTCTCACATTGTCTTCAAGCCTTTAACACAATTACATCATTGGTGGTTACTTCAACGCCAAACACGAAGCCCGGGGCTGTCATCCAAGGTCGCAGTCTATCCAACTTCATAACAGACAAACGCTCCAAAATTATTTCTCCATCCTCCCCAACTTACAGACCAACTCACGCGAACCATCATCCTGATTTAATCGATTTTTTCTTTTCAGACTTACTCAATCA
>JACXSJ010002487.1:24767-44321 GCA_014851325.1 Pentalonia nigronervosa | reverse complement strand
ATTTATTTTATATATAAAATATAATTGATATTATTGTTTAATGGGGCAGATATGGTAAACGCATGCATCAAATCGTCGTGTTTACGGACGGACTCGAAAAAATAAATTATATCATATGAGAGTTAAATATACATTGTCATTTTTTGTACGGACAAAATAAGATTGCCATTGATTAAAGTTAATACGTCTATATATATATGAATGTTTGTCTGTATGTCCTTTATGTATTCCTACATTATTCATTTGATCGCCATGAAACTTTTGGAAGTTTTTAAGTACACTCCCGCGAAGGTTTCCGGCATATAACATTCTATCCTACGTACATGTTATACGCTAAAAATTTTAGGAAAACTGAAAGTGCTAATTTCGATGGGATATATAATCTCTGCTTATTTATAAAGTTATCAATGATTACATATTTTATAACTACTATAATTAGTAGGAATATTGCATAATATACATATTTTTACAAATAAATTTATTAAAAAAAACAAATCTTTGACATAGGCCACCGTTGTGATGTTTTTCATGTGCCTAATATACTGATTTCACTTATGCACCTCGCGGGGTCCTTAATCGACCGCATATTTTCCATGATCTGACGCAGTAGGATCTTAACTTAGTTGCATGTAAATCACTTGAGGTTATTCTTAACTTAATCTTTGACTCGGGCAACGCCGAATCTTCGCGAACGTCGAAGATATTCTATATTACAGCAAATAGAAAGAATTGTTCTCGATAAAAATAATATTACATAACGATAAATTCTTAATTTATATACTGGCCTTAGCAGTGTGAAATAATGTCCACAGTCAGTTATAATTTTTCAGTATTGTCAGGCAATAAAATGGCTTCTTAAAGCATCCGGTTTTTGTTGTGCAGAAGGAAATGTTCTATTGGACCAAACCATTGTGAAGATGAAAATTTTAATCAACGGTATTCATTATCATTCTAAAGTTTTTCTTGATAATATACAGAAGTATAATTCTGCTTTTCAAATGACGTCTTTTGATGGTACGGGGATAAGATACGGAATTTCATGCCTAAATTTAAAATCCAAAGTCAGCTGTATATTCATTATTGGTTCATTATTACTTAGCACTCATGAAGCACCAATATTTTTACAAATATATTTCATGAGAAATGGAGAATTAGAAAGATCTCTATGTCCCCTCTTCTATGCTAATAAATAATTTTTAAAAGTTTTACAAGAATTTCATCACGGAGTTAATCCATACGTGCATCGCTTTAAAACTGTTATTGAAACATTACCCCTGAGTTTTGCCGACTTCAAAGTGATCATTAGAACTGATTGAACACCGTCACACGAGCACAGAGGTCGTTTAAATACACCACAGTCAGATGAAGTAGTTGTGCTAATTGTAGTCTAAGAATTTAATAAAAGAGTATCCTACGTTTGAGCAAGAGATAATACCCTTCAGTGCATCAATGAAATACATCGAGCATATTATGATGCTCCGCAATGCACATTGATGTTTTGTCATGGAGAAGATGGATATATCAACATTTCACAAGTCCATCCCATTACAAGGGAGGCTATCCAGAAAAAAAATGTTTCTAAAATGAATTTTTACGCATATAGACTGATAAGTAAAAGTAATTCCAGCAAATTTCTGCAAAAATATTCTTCATTACTGGACCATTATTTAGTAGATATGTATACTAAAATTGAAATTGAGCGGCTTAACTTCATCAGAGTAAATCAAAGCAAATCAAGGGCTGAAGACTACTTTAATTTTCACTATGCTATTCAGTCAGGCAGAAATCTGACGGACATTGGCACAAGGTTATTTTACAATCTTCTTTCACCGGTGGTCCTCGATACATGCAACAACGCAAGCAAAATGCTATAGTTTACGTTGCAAAAAGCAGCAGACCAGATCTTTTTATTACAATAATTCACAATACCAAATTGGTCATAAATAAAATACTGTTTATCTCAAAATTTGAAACTTCAAGATCGAAATGACATTATTGCACATGTTTTTTTCATTTGAAGGTTAAGAAATTAATAGATTTAATTGTTAAATATAAAATGTTCAGCAATACTAGTTGTTATATATGTTATAGATATGTAGACGATTGAGTCGTGAAATAAGAGGGTTATCCCATCTCTATTTCCAACTTTTAGTTTGGCTCAAAACTAGACTACGACCAAATGATATTGATCTAAACTTAAAAACAGAAAAGCTAAACCGACAAATATATCCTATCTTATTTGAAATCGTTATGAATTTATGAGGAATTTGATCCATGAGCCATGTAAACAATATAACACTAGTTCACCATGTATGAAAGATGGAAAGTATACAAAACTTTTTCCTAAATCATTTATCAATAAAACTCAAACAGGAGACTATAGCTATCCAAAATATAATCATTGATCTCCAGAAAGAGGGATGTTTGAGCAACAAGTGTACAACAATCATACCATCACACTCTTGATAATCAATGTGCTATATAGTTCTTTATTATTTCGTGCATTTGATTACCATATCAATGTGGAGAGTTGTAATTTGGTAAAGTTCATCCAATGTGTCTGAAGCTACATTAACAAAAGCTTTGATCAAGCAGTATTGAATCATGGGATGAAATCAAAACTTATCCAAGTGGCAGATATATTATAGTTCATTTGAAGCTGCATGGAGAATTTATGGATTTTCTATTCATGAAAGGCCCTGTCAATAGTTTAACTACATACAATCAGTTCTATTAAACGCAAATTTGATAAAATCCAAGTTGCTAAGACAGAGACAACATATTTGGGTGTAGCATGCTCTTAAAGCCCTTCAAAATTATATATTTCTATGAACTACAAAATATGAATTTATATTGTAAGGTTTTTGATTAATAGTTTCTTTTAACATCTGCTGAATAATAAGTAATATTAGCCTAATGTGTAAATATTATTTTACAATAAGTATAAGTTTAATATCCTTTTGCTAAGGATATTTAACCAGAATGAATTAAGATTTAGTAATTATTAATTTTCATTAGTAAAACTCTGTAGGAGTTGCATAATTTTTGTTATGCTCTCAGTTTATTACAGACCAAGCTAAAAATTTAATGCATACAGTAACAAGTTTTAAAATACTTATTATTCATATTTTGTTGATTTAAAAAAAAATTATATTGCTCGATTTTTGTGCAAAAAGTGCATATTTATATCCATATTTAATATTTTTATTTTATAACAAACATGTTTTATATTTTATTATTTAAAATAAGAAATTTATTGTCACTGTAAATAAAAAAACTATTTAGTTAATTCTACAAATATCAAAAAACATTTTTATTTACACTATTTATTGATAATACTCTTTGGCTAATTAATTAAAATAATTAATATCACCAGCTGGTAACCAATTTTCCATACATCCAGTCACTTTTTTAAATTTATTTAATATAGAAATGTATTAACAATGCAGACAATGATAATAAATAATTATTTATTTATTTATTTATAAATATCTTTTGGTATTTTGAAAAAGGAATTTTCATATTTTAGAGTTTGTGTATATTTTTATCGATTTTAGCTCCTATAACTCCAAAGTCCTAATCATTAGTTACCAAATCAGCAATTATACAATTTTTGATAGGATTATATGGATTTAAAATAGTTACAAGAAAGTTATGCTTCTTGGTTAAATCTCATGTTTTGGCTTTTATTTATAGATCTTTGTATAAAATTAAATTGAATAAACAAAGCAATATATAAATAGGCAGTTTATTTTTAATTGTTTATTGTTTATCAATTAATACAAAATTGTATAAAGTATAATTCTGTAAAACAAACTTATTTTTGCAGAGCTAAAAGTTATGCTGACATGGCTATACATTAAAATTGATTTCATGTGTTATATAAAACTAGAAGTTTAATAAAAATGTAACATAATAGAAAGGCATTTTTTAAAAACAACATCAAAAAATATTTAACTAAATCTATTATTATTTATTTTGTATTTGTTTAATGTTAATAAAGTTCTTATAAATTATAAATAAAAAATAATTACTGTTACTATTGAACACAACTAACTAAATATTATGTATATAAATACATACATGTATAATATTTATATATAATTATATACAATCAGTATCAGTAAAGTATGTATCACACTATTACTTATATGCTAATATTACTACTTGGACAATATTTAAGTTCATATAATGTTTACAAGTATATAAAACAATCACACAGCTTAAAAAAATATTTTAATACAAAATAAAACTTTATATTCATGAAATGATATAAGAACAATTTGTTATATACAAAGGAAAAAAATGTTGAATAATACAATATGTTAAATAATTTCAAATGTAATATGTCTTTGCTAAAACTTAAAAAAATAATAATAAATAAGTAATTTTATTCCATTTTGAACTAACAAATTTATAATAAATCTGTTCCAAAATTAATTTACTTATTCACTGTTTATAATATTCATACCTAGTTGTAATATTTCAATTTTTTTTTTGCGGCAAGTCTTAAATTTCATAAAAAAAAAAAAATAAATAATAAGTTATGCAAAATTATATATTTTTTAATCATCTAAATAATTAGTATAAACTAAATGTTAAAAAATAATTTTGATGTACTAAAAATGAACACCTTAGAAAATGTAGAGTCTATCGTTCAATCATAATAAAATGTATTTTAGTATAGTTTTAGAGCTATATTGAATTAAGCTACATTAAAGATCTTTAACAAATTTGGCAGTGTTATTCAGTCTTTAAGTATAAATAGTAAAATTACACTATTTATTAAAATGTAGGACATGAGTAAAATTGTATTAGTTTGTGATTATTGTATTTTCTTTTTAAATATATAGAAGAATATCAACAAATTATTATTAACATTAGTGCAACATTATTGAAAGGCATCGTATTTAAAGATATCTAATGAAGAAGAAATTAAATTACAATTTTAACTAAGACTAGAATTATAGTTTAATGTAATACAAAAAATAAATAGATTAAAATAAACACTAATAAAAAAAGTGGAAAAAAAACAAAAACAAAAATACAGAAAAGTATAGAGATTTAAGAAACGAAAATAAACTAAGATCGCTAATTACTGTATACTTAAAAATTAAATTATAATTCACTAAATTCACTCAAAACAGTATTAAAGTTAAAATTATTTTAGTAAATTCAAAAGGACTCAAAACATACAATTTTAGTATTTTATATATAAATATTAACTTAATTCAATAATTTTTTTCTTAAATTATAAATAAATAATTTAAATAATAAATTTTAAAATGATTTTCATTACTCGTGGTCTTATAAGACAAACATTACATTAGACCATAGTATAATTGATAAATTGGATACAGTGTATTGTATACAATGTATATGTGTGTGTGTGTGTGTGTATGTATTCAATACACCAAGCATTTCAAATAATCAATTAAATTTTAAAAGCAATTAATATTAATTAAAATAACTAACTCAAAATAAGGTAAATGCAAAAATCATAAATCGTGAAAAAATATTTATGTATAAAAAATAATCATTATTTTCATTTCAACAACATTGTACACATGTTTTTGAAGACCTTTCGTTCAAAAAATTATGAAAATACATTTTTTATTATTAATGTTTGTCATCATTATTATTTCATGTTAGCAAGAAAATTTTAATAAATTTTAGCTGTCATGGATACAAATAACATATTTTTGTAACCATTTCTTTTACATTACTGATATTGAAATTGACCGGAAAGCGTCCTCAAAAATTATTATATTCTATTGCTCAATAAAAACGATTATATGGCAATATATTTTGGCAACTAAATCTAAAAATAATATAAGTAAACAGTAATTAAATTAATATTTTTTCCATTACAATGTTTAAAACTGAAAAAATATAAAAATCACTAAAATTTAGCAGCCAACAAAAGTTTGACATGAAATTATTAATTTAAAATGTAAATAATCATAATAATGTGATGTTGTATTTGTATATCATTAAAAATTCATTCAGTATAAAATTTTGTAAAAATAAAATAAAAAAAAAAAATTTTGCAGAGTAATTACATATATATTTATAAATAAAATAGTTTGCACAGTTAAAATTAATTTATCTGATAATATTTTATAATGAAATTAGTGTGATAAGATATTTTGCAGTCTTGTAAAAATGTGACTAACAGTGAACGAATGATCAACAAATGAATTAATTCCAATTTTGTATTTAATGATTATATTATATATTTTTTTCTTAAATACATGTTAACTGAATATTGCCTTTAGATATTACATACTTATTATTATTTAATTTATAGTAGTATGGTTAAAATGTTACATAATTTAATGTAACTAAATTGGTTTAGTCCCAGTAAACAATTTTAACCGCATATATTATACAATATATTATTTTTAATTAAAATATAATTTTCTAATTAACTAATAACAAATTATTTACCTACACTGAACACATTAACTATTCAATTTAGAGTAAAAAGAAAAATATTTTGTAAAAAAATAAACAATAATACTATTAGTAAAAATCTGTTTTGTATTAGGCATATGTTGTATTTTACGTTTAAAATAAATTATTTTAAAAGCAAATTAATAAGCACATGGTATAATACATTTTTTTAATTATTAATGAGTAATTATTTTATTAATTCTACTTTAAATAAAATTAATTGAGATCTACCATGAAATATTTATTTGAATAAATAATTATAAGTTAGTAATACAATGTTCTTTCAAAAGAAAAATAAATAAATATAAAAATGTCCTCATTTGAATAAAAAAAAGTACTTGGCAAATGATTTATAATTTCACAGTGTAAATGTCTAAGAAATAGTTCCATCAGTCATTGAAATTTAAATGGCACTTAAAACTCAGTACCGCGTTTAAATATTTAATCTGTTGTTATTTTCCTATGATTTTAGAAAAAAATATATATTTAAATACCGTTATAAAAATATAAATGTTATGATTCTAGATAACAGAAGGTTTGAGTAACAAGATAGATTCAATAATTATTAAAGTACAAAATTAGCATATATATTGATTCATTTATGGTCACTCTTATTGCATGTTTCACGTTTCTAGACAAAAGCATGGAATATAACAACATACACCATTTACTACAGAGCACATTTAGACTAGTATTTACAAAACAAAATGACTAATATAATACATGTTTTAAAGTAAAAATAAATGTTAGTACTCTGCATGTACTGGTTGTATACTATAATATGCTAATGATTTGCCTAACTGACCATAATGATATGTATATTGTAAAACAAACTAGTATTTATGGGCAATTAATTTATGGTGATAACACATTTGCATCACTTAATAATTACTATTTTGAGGCACTTATTTGTACAATTATTTATCTATATAATTTGTGTAAACCAAGACACATAAGTAGATTAAAATTATTACTTAGGTACTACATTAAAATATCACAAGAATTGTTGAAGAATAAAAACTATGAATGTCTTTTATAAAGTAGCTTCCTTTACAAAAGAATAGCAATATTAAAATGTTCATTTACGTGAACGTCGAGATGAAGGTGGAAAAATATTACCAAACAGTTTAGTAATTGAATCCCGGTTTTCTGTGCTCAATGACATAATGGGTACAATACGTTCAATCACATTGAAATTTGATTTTTTATCACAAGTGATCCATTCATCTTCTAATCTATAAAAACATTAAAAATGTATGTTATAAATTATAACTAAATATAGTGTCACAACACATATTATAAGGTCATAAGCATAATTATTTATATAACTGATAGCTGTAATATCTTCATTACATTACTATCTAAAATCTAAATTATATAGATCCCTCATTCTTCAGAATAGTACCTAATTATATTATATATAATATTATAAATTCTGTTTCAGTGAGTAACTATAATTTAGTGATAGTTGAAATAATACCAGCTAATTTAGTCATTATCAGGATATATATCTTAAAAATTTAAATTATAATAAATTATAAATTTACTAGTATATAATGTATAATAACACTAGTGATTGCAGACATTTACAAGTAAACTTTAGTGAATTTCATCAAATATAAAAAATATTATAAAATTATATATTAGAATAAATAATTAATTTTACACCTACAAAATGTTAATATAATAAAAAAAATGGAATATTTTTTATTACAATAGTTCATTGTTCATTTTCATGGCTATTGGAATATTAGGCACACCTAACCATCTTATTATACTTGCATTTATCTGCCATATACTTTTTGTTTTTTAAGTTTCACCTTCTAATAAATCCTTAGCTGCCAAACTCCAAACGCATGTCTTAAAGAAATATCCTGATCTAATAATTCACCATTAATATCAATAGATGATCATTTTCCTTTACAAATAAAAAATTTCAAGTTGTTAATGATGAATGATGATAAACAAAAATCATCACTGTTAGTTGATAGTTTATAAAAAAATATTATCAATTATTTCTACAACTGCTGTCGATCTATATTTTATACTTCTGACGATTTCCGGGCCTGTCTTTATTAAGGGGCAATGTTTAGGCAATATGCAATTTCCGTCACCCATGGCATTTGTGTTAGTCAACAACAATGATTAGTGTGAGTGAAGTTTTATGCAGGTACCGGGCTATCTACGCACGCGCTACACGGGCACACATGACAACGGCATCGCCGAGACTATAAATGAAACGCATGATTTTTTCCCCAAAACAAGCTTTACAGGAAAAACTGTCATGTGTCGTAGAGTGGTCTAATTTAATTAATTTTTTTTATTATTATAAAGTAGACAATTTTTTACTGGGCGCATTGGATTTCAATTTTTGATTTTGTAACAAGCAAAAATAATAAAAAAAAAAACATGAGCTCGTGAAAATTGCTCATATTTAAAATCGTATTAAACGGTTTTGAAATGAAATTTTGAAATCCAAGTCCAATGCGTCACGTAAGAAGTGTTTCTCTTCCAACAAAAAAAATTATTGAAATCGAATCACTTTACGAGGCATGTTTTTGAGCAAAACAATAAGTCATGTGCAGGTCCCCCTAAAAAACAGGAAACTTTTATGTTACAGTTCATTACTGAATATTTTTTCTAACCAGAGATCTATTATTCTATTTGCAATAGCATAGTAATTTGCAATTCGCACAATAACAGAACATCGATTCATAACAGCTGTCAACCGATGATTGGTATCACTATAATTCACTATCAATATGTATTTAATGCTGGTTAAGGTGTAAAATGCTTGTTTACCTTATGCGGGTAATGCCTAATGCCTGCTGGCTGTTGCCTGACTATTGTAATAATTAATATATTCATGGCCAAACCTGTGATCAGAAAAGTAACACCAAACTACAGGTAACAATCAACCACGATATAGAGAAGAAATCTTGTACATATGCAACCAACATACAGAACGCGTTTATAATATAATATTATTATTTATAAATTAAAATTTTTTATAAGTGACTATAACAATACATTATATATTTCGTAAATTGTAACTACCTGTTTTAGCACAAAACGATTGGTTATTATTTAGTGATAGTGTCTTAGTTATCACTCTACCACTGTCAAATAAATAATTGATAGTGGAAATTTACCCAAGGCAAAGTTCATCATATATTCATTTATATATTTAAGAAAAATGATTGAACCATAATATTGTAAGGTTTTTCCCTTTCAACTAAATAGATGATTACTGGCCAGTAACATCCCTATGATTTATCATGTATATGGCAGCAACACTATAAGGAGGTCTAGTTTTGGGAAATGGAAATGTTGAATGGGAGAACCTAAACCTTAATATGGAAGAAGGGAAGAGACATTTAAACAGATGATGATGTTTTAGACTGGCAACGATGCTTAATGGATCTTGACGACTGATCAAAAAAACCCAGTTGTCTGTTTGGATCCTAAAAATATCTGATACGTGGAGGTCAAAACTTAATTTTTCAGTAGCACTCAACAGGAATAGAAAATATCTCTACTGAAGATAAAATGATCACATTACAGTGCTAGAACTAGTTTAAACTATGATTAAAAAAATTTACCATCAATATTTTTTAATAATTAATAAATGGATTTTAACAGAAACATACATGTTAGGAGGAAACCACCGCATCAACACTTCTTGTTTTTTGCTTCCTTCCAATATTCTTCTAGCAATCACCTAAAAAATAGTAAATATATGTATATGATGACATATTTTGTCAATATAATAAAAGTATATAAATACAAGTTATAATAGTCCATTCAGTTTAAGAGTACATCGGTTTATGCATATGCTACTGACTGCTGTACATTGCCGGATCCCCTGATTGATCCTTCGAAAACAATAGTACTCTGCTGCCATTGGTGGTATAAATTGGGTGGTAGCAGTGGTGGAGATAATCGATGGGCGGTCAGTAGCACTGATAACCACTAGTGGGGAGACATGCGGGGATATGGAGAGTTTTCGTCCACCACCCAGTGTCTATTAAACTGAATGAACTATAGTTATTGCCAATCGCGTAGCTAAAAGGGATGCTTTGGTATTATAACACCACCCCTCGGTTGTATTTATGCAAAAAATATATTAACTTAATGTTTCAGATATCATATATATATATATATATAAACAATATGTTATTATATAGTTCTATTTCATATTTGATAATATTATCATGAAGACTGATGACTACAATGGAGAGTGTGGAACCCCACAAGTTAATTTAAATTTATAACACTAGCTAAAAAAAATCTTGACCAAGCACTGAAGCGCCTGGTTATTACTATTTCTCAATTCAGTAAAGTTTGAAATGCTAACATTAAACTTCGCTTATATTGTATACATTTGGTATAGACGTTTAATTCCAAGCTCTAGTTATAGTGTTAAAAAATAACTTACAATATTCCTTTATTATATAAATATTTCAAACACATTTTAGAAAAAAGTATTGAAAGTATTGTTAAAAAATAGGTATTCATTATTTTTTCTAACATGTGTGAAGATATCAAATTAGATTCTAAATCATCAACAGTGCAATATTTATATTTTGAATCAAGTTTTTAATGATTAAAACAGAAACAAATTTTTTAAATATTTTATAATAGGATATTTAACTCTGCATATCACATTATTGAAAAGAAATTTTGCTATTTATATGTTAAAAAATAAATATCATCACAGTTTAATCATCCTAAAAGTATTTAAAAATAGCCATATTTAAAATGTTAAAGACACTGTCGAAATAAGAATGCATAATATACTCTTCCAGATCAATAACACTCATAAAATAATCTTACATTAGGTTGAAATTTAATAGCTCTTCTGCTGTAGTCAATAAAATCTTGCTGACTATTCTGTGTACTTAAAAATAACTGATTTTGTAATTCCATCATTGTAGCTTGATCAAAATAATCAAATTTTCTTGCTGAAAAATAATGATTTTTATAGTTAGACCAAGGTTTATTAATTATACTTCTTGAGAATTTAATGAAATTTACCGGTGAATGGTTGCCTACGAAGACGTAATTTCTTTCCCTTTCTTCTTATTAATTTACCATTTAGACCTTCATCCTCTCTATTACTAGAAGACTTAAAATGTTGATTCACGTGCCTTTCAAGCATTATCTACATCAATAAAAAAATCATTAATTTTCATTTTATCAAATATTATTAATATTATTTTATCTTATCTTATATAAATTTAAAAAAACGTATAGATACAAACATTTTTTAATAAATAAAAATATTAAAATTATATTAATTATTAAAAAAAAAAAAAAAAATGAATTTCTCAAATATTAATATTATATTGATGTAATATCAAAAGGAAAACATAGATAAATAATATTTATGAAACAATGTTAAATTAATTTGTATAATGTATATAATGTATAGTTTAATTAAATGGATTGGTTTTATCGGTTTATTCAAGCAAGATAAATTAAATTGACTGTATGAAGAACATAAAATATAAAGAACTTTTGTATTGAAGTTTAGTAGTTGGTGCACTAATAATCTCTATTAAAATGGTTGGGTATTATAGATAGGTACTTTCTAAAAATAAAAAGTAGATTGAATACTATTTCTAGTTTTTAATTATAAATTATATTTAGTTTTTATAATTATATTACTTGAGAACTAAAACGTTGTCTGCACTTCTGAACGATGCACTGCAATGGTTTATTACCTCCATGACTTAACACATGACGCTCAAGCCATGATCGTGAACAAGACGGCTTATTAAATACTTTGCAGTCTGACCATAAGCACACAAAACTTTCACTGAAAGTCTGAGAATTCACATGCTTAACCTAAAAGTAAAAATGTATTAAATAAAATTAATGTAATACGATATAATAAAAACAAAATACTTCTGCAATATGTCTCGTCTTTCGTGATCTTTTATACTATATATATTTGTATCTATATTATAGATTTTTATTTTTTTCTTATTTATTTTATAAATTATTAAGTATTGATTTCTTTAAAAAAATTAAAAACATTTAAATAAAATGTTTACAAACCTGAAGATGTTCAATGAGCTTAGCAGTGGCAGTAAAATGACTATCACAGTTATTCCAACGACACATGATATTTCCTCTCAATGAAATCCAATGACTATCCAACTTTGGAAATCTAATTTTATTAGAATTGAAACCAACAGAAGTTAATTCAGTTGTGGAATAATTAAGTTGATCGTTATTTCTTATTGAACCATTTATGTCGCACTGCTGATGTTTATTGATTGGATTTTGAAGAGAGCATTTCAATCTTGTTGATGATTTTAAATTATCTTGTACATTTTTATTTTGGTCCAACAAGTGAGGATGTTTAGATTTGAATAAATCATGAGAAGAACCAGAAGATGATCTCATAAAATACCTACCTTTATTCGGCAGTTTAATGGTTTGATCTACACATAATTTTTTATGTGGACTACTCGAGTTACTTTCATCATCAGAAATATTGTTATTTAATTTGAAATTCTTAGTTAAGGGTGTATCAAGTAAACCTTCACAAATTGATTTTTCACCTTCATCTTTTATGTATTTGATTGAAATACTGTTTTCTATATGATCTTCACACAATTTAAAATCAGTCTCATCAAAACTATCTGAACACGTTGATGGGGTACAAGATGGAAATTGTAAGGATAACAATGACTCTTCATCTTTTAATAAACATTTATTATCTAAAATATTAGATTCTAGAGAAGTAATGATGTCACTAGAAAAATGTTCATCAGAACTACGAAGTGTAAATTTTGTTGGCGATTCTTCGTCAGACACAAGAAACTTTTTAGCAGGAACAAAGTCACATTCAGATTTTATATCTGAAGACTCTATAAGTTTACATTGAGCTAATGGTAATGAATTAAACAAGTCATTTATTTTTGATGAATTTTGAAAAATATTTAATTTGTCATTGCATGAGTCATCCTCAATTACATTTTGGTCAAGTTCAATATTGGCAATGTTTGTATCTGTCTTGCAATAATCAGTAGTATCACAGGCATCAGAAAATAGTTCAATATTAGAACAATCGGCTGCCCATTCTTCACTCCATGGCCAACATGCTAAATCAATTTCATCAGCAGAATTCGCTAAAGGTGGTGGGGGTGCCATTATGGGTTCGCATTCATCTGGAGAAGGAATAGAATACTCACTAACACGGCTATCTGGCGTTAAAGGTGATCCAAGTTCAGTAATAAATGTTGCAACACCACTGAAAAAATTGTATCTTAGTTTCAGGACAAAAATTTATAATAAAACATAATAGTAACAAATATTGAAAACAAAAATGTGCAACAAAAATGTTGCAATATAATTTTTTCAACATTAATATGATGCATTAGTTGAGGCCTGAAGGTTAATACTTAATATGAATTAAAATACTCACCCCATTTTATTTATATTCTATTTATGTTATTTTTTATACATTAAAGTTAAGGAATAGACATTGAGTCATTTTGCAAAGAGTAAGAGTGGCTGATAGTTTAAACACTTACAGTTTAATGCATTATGCATTTTGTAATATTTACAGAACAAATTGAATTAGTTTTGACATGTGAATCAATATCCCAAAAACCAGTAATGGAAAAGATTGTCTTAATTTTGTACAAACTGCACATGAACATGTTCAATTTTTTAAAAATAAACTTGTAAGAAAACTAAATCCTTATTTTTTTATAAATCTGAATGTTTTTGGTTTGTTCACTATCAACTATCATAATATATTAAACATATTTTATATACATATTGGAGAAGAAAATGCCATTGTATTTTTATTAAAGAATGTCCAATGACAGATTTTTGTATTTTATTAATTTTTAGTTGATTGTATAATTTAACTTATAGGGTAAAATAATATATTAATATTAGGTTTACAATATATTACGAGACTCATACAGAGCTGAGTATTTCTCTAAAGAGTTATCTTTATTCTTTATTAGAAAAATGCAGCAATTTAGCATTTAATATTTATAAGTATGTATAAAACCCACATGTAAAAACACATTTCATTAAATTGATAATATAAAAAATAAAATACTAAATTTACTTAATTTTATTAATTGTATTTTTGTGAGTAGTGGTATATTATTCACTACTGATGGGTGTCTATTGATTGTAAGTTGCAACAATATTTTCAACAATATAATTTACTATTAAGAAGATTCTAGTTAAATTTAATTAATTTGAAACTAGATTAGTTTATTTTGAAAAACCATGCACTAGAACTTGAAAAGTTCATTTTTAAAAAAAATTTACTATTATTGCCAAAACATAAATATAAACTGCATTTAAAAATGGTACATGAGTACCTACATAACAAACAAAATAGAATAATTGAAGACTATTTGACTATTTAAAGCAGTGTTTTTCTGCATAGGGGGGAGGGGAGAGAATATGGAATTTTCAGGGTAACATGTGATTTTTTTAGTAATTTTTTGTAATTATTATAATATTATAAACCATAAATAATTATTTACAAATGGAATATCAATAAGCATAAAAAATACATATAAATTATAAATTACTCAAACAAATAATGTTCATTTAGCAATGATTATGTATAATATGTATATAATAAAATTAACTACTTCATTCTCCGTATCCCCAAAAAAGTCACACAAATTGATTTATAATAAAGAAGAGGGAAATTTCTCAAAAAAAAACTAAAAGGAAAGTATAAAGAATAAAATAAGTTGGGACACTCTGATTTAAAGGATACTTATAATAAGTTAACAACCTGTATAACATTAAATTATAAAAAATAACTGAAAATTAAAATAAAAATGTGGATGTTTTAAATAATAAAAAAAGGTAGGCAAGTGAGAACCACTCTGCTGTACATTAGGTGTAATGTGAGTCAGTATAATGGATCTAATGAATTTGAATTGAACGATTTAAAATCATTGTATACGAAAATGATTCTGTGTGAAGACTGTCAGTCTATATTACTAAGTATATTATATGATATTGTTACTATTGAAGTAATTTATTTTATTGTTAGTAATACAGTGGGTTGCATTTAAAAATGTAACTGTGTGTATAAAATATAATAATGTACTTTTAAAGTTTCAAGTATCCACAAATAATATTTTTAAATTACAAAAAAAATAACTAAAATTGTTATTAAATATCTAAATAAATGTTTAAATATCTAATTTTGTCAAAATTTAAATTTAAAATAACTATTAAAAAAAACTGTCTTTAATTTTTTTAGATTTTTTAGTTACAGTATGAAATGATTATAATAAACCTTGTCTTAAATTGTCAGTTCTTAGCTTTAAAAATTAAAAATTTTATACATTTTTAACTACAAAATTTGAAGTTTAAATACTTAAAAAAATTATAACTTTGTATGTTTAATATTTTTAAATTATTATAACAACTTATAAGGAACTTTGTATTATATTTTTAAGTTTTTTGACTTGGCGAAAAAAAAAATTTATCAATTTTTATAGAAAAGAGACTAAAAAATTCAAAATTTCAAATTTCTATAAATAGCTCAAAAAGAGTAAAATTATTTTGATTATTTAATCATTTTTAGAAAATTGCCATATAAAACAAACACTGGTTTAGCATAAAAATTTCTGTTTTTCCTTATTTTTTTTTTTTTTTGAAATTAACTAAAAATTTTTACTTACCCCACCCAAAAAAAAAAAGGTGAAAAAAATACCAACTAGATTCATTATCTTCCTAGAAAAGATGTTGAAGTAGAAAATTGGAGCATTTTTATTGCAAAAGAAGATAACAGACAAAAAAGAAAAAATTCATATCATTTTTTGTTAAATAAAACATTCATTATTTCACTCAAAATTTAAAATTATATTTTTATCACAGAATCCACATAAAACCTAAAATTATTTTCAATTAACTTAAAAATAGCTGACATTCAATTTAATTGGTAACTATAATTTTGATGTAAGCTTTATAACTTGTATTATATTATAATAAAAATACATAACATTGGTATAACAATTGAACATAAATTTATTAAATATTTGAGATAGTTAACCCAATAGTTTGTGACCATATTTACCCAATGGTTTTTCCCAATTTTTCATCAGTCCTTTGGTTATTGATTCAATGTTGGGATGCACATTTTAATATCTAGTATTTTTTAGAAATATTTCCTTAAGACAAAATATTGTTCAGACTTCAATTAAATGGTAACATTGAGTTATTGATAGATATTATTAAATAAGAAACTATTATTATACCTATTGTAAATATTTTAATATCTACTAAATTATTTTTATATTTAAAGTTTCTGAACTTTAAGTAGTAATATAACAGTGAAGTGTACAATATTTATTTTAACTAACAAAACTAAAATAATAATTGTAAATAAGTCACATACCTGTCTGAACTCTCGGAGCTATCATATCTATCAACACATCTTTTTTTTGAACATTTTTTTAAAGTAAAAGGTCTATCTGATGAACAAAACGTCATGTTGACAATCTCATGGCAAATATCCAATGTCTGAAGTGGATCCACTGAAAAAAAAATGCATACAATGCATTATATTGTGAATACAATGTGTAAGAATTCTTTACTCTTCATAAGTATAAATAAAATTTTTGACCAAAATAATTATCAAAACCAAAACTAGTTAAAATAAAAGTTTAATAATTACTACATACATTTCTTAATCAATTAAATTATGTTATTTAAAATAATAATGAGTTTATATGTTTAAATGTAAATTACAGTAAAGTAATATGTTTAAATTATGACTAATTATGAGTTATGATTTTGGTGAATATGTGAGGCAAGCATAAAATGATACTTATCCACAGAAATAACTATTTTCACATATTTATTCACATTTTAATTTTTTTTTTAGAATTCAACTATGGTACTAAACTACTAAACAATTACCCATTTTGTATGAAAAGTCAATAGAAGAATAAGTGTGCATATTCTACATTTCAGTGATACTGTTTAAGAGGATACCACATAAAAAAAATAAACAATTTAACTATAAATAATTATAGGTAAGTAATTTTAATGTTTAAATACAATATAACATGTGAATAAAATAATACTTTCACAAAAATATCTTATTCTTCTTCTAATTATATTTAAATATTGTTTAAATAAACATTTTTGAATAGGTATGCTCTTGAAAATATTAATTATATATTATTAAAATGATTTCCAATTATTTATGAATGATTTCTGTGTGAAGATTTAATCTTATGTGATATCAAAATTAAAAAATAAACTGTTGACTGTATTAAATTAATTATAAATTATTGGCACTTTAGTTAAATCTATATTATAAATATGCTATAGGTATTTTATTAATATATAAATCAATTAATCTCTAGATATTGGCATTTCTCAATATTTTTTTTTTAATAAAAATAAACAAATAAATCTTTTAAAATTATGTCAGCAGCTCCATTTGTTTTCTCTCTTTGACCCATGCACAACATGGATAAAACACATTCGTACAAGAATCATTGCTTATGGTTTTCAAACAATATTGGAGTAAAATTATTACAAAAATTGTAGTGAATAATATTTTCAAATGTTGGACATAATTTTGTACAAATATTGTCTCGAAAAATTTAATAACCAATTAATTTTACAAATAATTGTTTATTGTTTATTTTTGAAGTAGAATATAAAATCAAATGAAAAGTAAGATATAAAACAAATATATAGAACCCTCAAAAATATTAATATCTACAGTTTTTGTAATAGGTGATTTTACTCTAAAATTACTCAAAAACCATAAAAAAAAAAACGATATTGCGTAAATGTGTTTTGCCTATGTTGCAGGTGGATCAGAGAGAAAACAAAAAGTATAATGACATCATATTTTAAGATCTATAAGGTATTAAATATTACTACATACAAAAATTATTTATTTTACAGTAAATTAATAACATCTGCTTAAAATATCTTCATAGATCATAGCTTATGAATTTATTTGTATGTATACTTAAAAACAGGTTATATAAATAATAAACTTTGTAAAAATCATTTTATGTAAATGTATAGTCATAAGATAAATTTGATAATATGAACCTATAATTATTAGTTATATAGATACATCTATAGGATATTATGCATAGAAGTTATAATACAAGTAGGTATTTTATTTCAAAATCACATAAAAATTAAAATGCCTGTAGAAAATATTAAAACATACATATTTTATTCTCTGTAAAATTGTTACAATTAAACACGAAATAAATAAGACTTAAATTAAAAACCAATAACAAAACAACTAAAAATGGATGTGTAATAAACTCGTATTCTAATATGAACACAAATACAAAATAGCATCATATTATTACTTTATTATTGTTATTGTTTATCATTGCACAAGTGTGGGTTGTAGTCCATTATAAACAAAAACAATAACAACAATAATAATAACAATTTAATTCGACGACACGAATGGACAGGAGGGTGTTCTTGCGCGGGGTACGTGAAAACTACACGAGCCGGAATAAAGAAAATACGCATAATATGTTCAGGCTAACGTTATACAGACAATGTTATAATAACGTGTGCATAATAATTACAATAATATAGCAGGTAATCATAACAATAAGCATTATAGTCTCTATCTTAAAACTCACGGTTGTCGGTCAATCGGAAGCGCACTTCTCCAGCCATTTTGCCGTCCGATATATTGGTGTACTAACTATACTGCCGCTTTATACCTACTACATGTATGCACCGCCACAAACTATACGCTTGCCTCACCGAATTGCATTCACGCGCACTCACACTGGCACGCGCGAACACACGGTCGCTCACTCACACGTATACTAGCTCGTTCGCTCATACGCACACACTCTGGCTCCCTCACTCACGCGTACACACACATGCATGCACGTACACACACACACACACACACACACACACACACACACACACACACACACGCACACGTTTAACCCGTCGGAAACGTACGCATTTCTTGTGTTTACGTGCTCGGCGGCTGCTGCGTCTATGCGGTGCATGCGATGCAAGTACGTTCGCACGCACGCACACGGACGTACAACAAAGGTGCAATCGGTGAGGGAC
>JACXSJ010002487.1:0-24667 GCA_014851325.1 Pentalonia nigronervosa | reverse complement strand
GTGTGTTCCGTTCTCGGATGTCGGCGGCGCGCGTTGAGGTCGACGGCAACTACTACTACTACTACTACTATTACTACTACTACTACTACTACTACTACTACTACTACTACTACTACTACTACTACTACGTATTACTATGGATACGGGTGTACGTGTGCGTGTATCGTCGTCGGTGGCGGCGGCGGCTGGTTGACGGGACGTGAATGGGTGGAGAGGTGGAAGCGGTGTTGCGAGGGTGAAGGGCAGCGAGGCCGAGACCGACCAGCGCGCGCGCTCCGGAGATCAACAAACTCTCCGAGGTTGGATTATTATTATTATTATTATTATTATTTCATCCTGGCCTGGCGGCGAGCAGCTACGGCAGATGACGGAACATTAACCATGTAGTAACCATTACGTAACACCCGTTACCGGGTCTGCGATAACCGTATTTTCCGTCTTTGTTGTTTCTTTCTGTTTTTTTGCTCGCACATCACCTCTCACTCGCACCCTCAGATGCTCACTCATTCCTCCCCCCTCCCTGTTAAACAGCACTCACTCATGCAGTCTCTCGATCGTTCCGCCGACCCCACTCGCTCGATCTACGCCGTTTTGCTGCTCCACCGAACGCTTATCCCCAGCAGACAGCAGCGAGGCAGCTGCTGCATTAAATGTATTGCCATCCGGCCTCGACTCGTTCGCGATCGCGATCCGGTTAACGGGAGACGAGCTTCGCGTGGAGATAGAATGTTTGTCGGACGGACCCCTCGTGATTCGTGGACGATAGCGGACGACGATTACCTATAATAATATATAATAATATATTATGTACACTCGGAGCGACATTATTACAATACATTATGAAGTATTATAATATTTAATTTATATCATGCACGTTTGCGTGCGTGTATTATACAGTAATAGGTATTTACGTATTTATCACTCCGCAGCACAAAGCATAAGCGAACGAAGTAAAATCATATAAATGATAATGGTTATAATGGTTACCTAGTGAAATACGTCTGTGAGCAGTCGTGATTTTGTGTCAGATATAACAGAAGTAAAAAGAAACTATAATAGCATTATTATCTATGCGTGTTGACCCGTCAAAAACACGGTGGAATGCCCGTACAAATAATGTGTATTATGTATACGTTATCGTTAGTTATACTCTTTATATCTGAATATTATGAATTATAAAGTATAAATTAAAATATATGATTTAATCTCTTAGAGTAGTAGAGTTGTATTACTGTCTTAAAAATATTATAAATATACGATTACTTCAGTTTCTAGATTGAAAAACAACGTTTTACACACTCGAGAATCGAGGGAATATGAAGTTTTGTGTATGCATTCATTGATAAGAACATGTTTTAAATTTCGTACTAATGTACAACACATTTACATTTTCATATTGCACAATGTAGATAAACTAAAATAAGAGCTGGCTTATTGTATATATAATTATATTATGTATATTGTATATGTTACGGGAAAAGTAGAAAATTGTATTTTTTATAAAATAACCGGGAAATGTATAAAATGCATTTATATTTTGAGTTTTATTGAAAGATAAACTAAATAAATAAATATATTTATACATTCTATTAAAATACCCAGACAATATATAAAATTTCTAAGTTGTAATTATTCAAATTGCCTGAAAATGTGTGGCATTCTGTACAAATATACAATGACCGGGCGATGTTTAAAATGCCTCGATTTTATATATTTCCCGTAACACATACATGATGATCTTCTTCTCAAAAAAAAATCCACTCAAAATGCAAACTAAAATGAAACATTGCGACTATAGTCGAACGAGTGTCTGCAAAGTAGTGCCGCCCGAAGTCCAAATGGTTTCAAATGTTTAGTAACTAAATTATATGGTACCTATACTATATCATTGTACCATTGTTTTTGACTCCCACAACTACATGTTTAAATGTATAAAATAAACTTGCGCCTATATTGTCCACTCCATTAAAATGCATCATACGTGTACAGAAGAATCCCAAAAAAAAAAAGAATCAAGGAAAAAAGTATACAAAAAAAAAGAACAAAAATGAAAATAATATTAAGAAAACTGTATACCTACTTCATATAATTTTTTAAAAAAATGACTTTTGCAATATACCTATTTTTCATTCTTTACTTTTAAATTGTTTGCAAATGCTTTTATTATTTAATAAAATATAAATTTGAAAAATTTTGTTTTTAATAACATAAAATTGCCTATGTTAATACTTTTTAAAATAATGAGTGATTGCAATATTTTTTGAAATGACGAAGCATTAGTGACGCAAATAGGAAAAATATTTAGGAGGGAGCTTAAGCCCCAACACATTATTTTTAAAATTTTTAATATGAAGGTATATACTTTTAAGGATGTTATCTTTATTTCTTCAATTCTAGCTTAAGTAGTTAAGTATCATACATAGTACAAATATATATATATAACATAATTAATAATAAGACAAATTTTCAAATATTTTCTTTATATAGATTTATTTCATTAAAAAAAATACTAATTTGTAGTTAAAAATAGCAACATACTTTAACATTAACCATTTATTTAAATAAATAGAGATATTTAATGTATTTGTAATACGTCTCTAGTTTTTTTTCATAAATATTTAATATGTCTTCATTATTAATAGGAATGTCACTTTTTATATTCAAAATACTTAAATTGCTGAACCTATCTTGATTCATACAAGTACGCAACCATATTTTTATAAGTTGCATAGTAGAAAATGATCTTTCACAGGTTGCCGTACTTACGGAAAGAGTAACAGCTACTTGAAATATCTTACAAAAATTTGGAAATACTTTACCATCATATAATGTCAAAATGGTTTTGGTTTTTCCAATCATTGACGATTTGTCTACGTAACTTATCAGATATCACCATCGCTATCGTTGTACCGTTCGTATTTTGTTCAATAATAACTATATATATATATATATATATATATATAATATTTTTTAGACACTATTATATAATACATTAATACTACTGTAATATTGTCTATTAATAATATTGTTTATTGTAATATTATTTTATAAAAGCAATTTCTTATTAATGTAAAGAAAAAATGTCTAATTACAGGGTAAAAAAAAACCGGTGAAAATAACTTTTTAAGAATAACATAATATATTATACTATTATTTTTTGAGAGGGTTTTGAATAATTTTGGGGAGGCTAAGCCATCTCTATTTGCGCCACTACGAAGCATTTAAATGAATAGATACTGTAGATGGTTAGATTTATTAGTTTTTTTTTTCATGTTTGCAGTGTTACCAGTGATTAATAATTATAATTTGATTTGATTAATTTTTTTTTTTTTGTATGATAATAAATAATAATAAATCAATATATTTCTAATTTTTTAATTGTTCTTTTTTCCGTGTACTTTTTTGCCTTGGTCTTTTTTACCGATTACCGTACTGAACTAATGATAAATAATAATAGAGAAATACTTACACACATTACTCAAGATAGGTACCTATACTCAGGGCCGTATTAGGGCATAGGCACTATAGGCACTGTGCCTAAGGCCTACGAAAATGAAATGAGTTGCTACAATTTTTCTGTAATATTTTTTTTTATTTTAAGTTAATTAACTATCTGTAGATGTTAGCACAAAAATAAAATATTTTGTATAATAATATTTCTCGTATATTTACACTCAATGTTCGTTATCATAATTCGTAATAATTACTTATTGAAATCAGATTGGATAAACCATAAACCGATAAAATGCATATGGTATACGGACAAACGACATGATGAATGAAACCACGATTACTGTTTAGAGTATTTTAGGAAATAATAGAAAAATAATATCGTTTACGTAATATAAATAATAATTATCGACCGCGGACACACACATACACACGGAAAGTATTAGATTCGGAAGTATTTGGCTGTCCAAAAAATGGTAACTATTTAGGTTGCCTTGAACTTCTTTCTAATTTTGATCCTTTTCTTGAAGAGCATATAAAAAAGTTCGGAAATCCTGGCAAAGAAAATGTATCATATATGTCATCTACGATATGCAACGAGTTTATAGACATTCTTGCTACTACTCTAAATTTAAAAATTGTTTCTGAAATAAAAGAATCAATATATTTCGGTATTAGTATTGATTCGACACCCGACATAGCGCACATCGATCAGTTAACGATCATTATTCATTACACCACCATTGGTCAAGGAAAAGTCATAGAAAGATTTCTTGGCTTTGTTCCTATTGAACTGCATGATGATAAATATCTTTTTAATGTATTGTATAAAATACTTCACGATAACAATATTGATATACAAATTGCCGTTCTCAGTTTTACGACAATGCAAGTAATATGAGTGGAATATACTCAGGAGTTCAAGCTCGTTTTCTTGAAGTAAATAAATTGGCCGAGTGGGTTCCTTGTGCTGCACATAGTTTAAACTTAGTAGGCTCTGTTACTGTTGAATGTTGTACTGAAGCCATTAAATTTTTTAGTGTGATTCAGTCAATTTATACGTTTTTGACAGCATCACCTTAAAGATGGTCTATAATGTTAAAAAAATGTGAAGGAGTCTCTTTTTGTAGTTAAAAATCTGTCTGAAATAAGATGGTCCGCGTGTAGTGATGCGATGAAGGCATTATCACTTAATTATGAAGTAATCTGTCAAGCATTAATTGATATTTCATTATCAGAAAGACAGCCTCCTAATGCTGTTAATGAAGCTAAGTCACTTGTTAAAAAACTTAATCGTCTTGAAACTGTTCTAATGTCTATTATTTGGAATGACATTTTACAACAAATTAATGTTGTAAACAAATCGTTACAAACACTCGGTATTGAGATCTATACAGTCGTTAACCTCTATACAGTCTTATATCATGTTTTAAAAAAATGAGAAGCGCCGAAGAATTTGATTTATTTGAAGAAAAAGCAAAAAAAAAGAGTTTCTGATTTATCTGATTATTCTGAAATAGAATCTAGAAAACGTAAACATAAAGTTTCAAAAACAATGGCAATGCAATTGATGCTGTTGATCAAATGAGTGCTAGAGATAAATTCAAAACTCAAACATTTTATGTTATAATTGATAAATTGATAGTTGAAATGGAAAAACAAAAAAAAGCTTATTTAAAATTAGACGAAAGATTTAATTTTTTAACTGACGAAAGTTTAAAAGATGAAGAAATAAAAATAAAAGTAAATAATTTAGTTGAAGCCTATAAAACCGATTTGGAATCTTCATTTGTTAATGAGTTTTTGATTTTTAAGCACTTTCGAGAAACTGGAATGTCTGTTAATGAAATGCTAATTAAACAAATAAATACCAAAATGGTAACCAGTTTTCCAAATGTAAACATTGTTTTTAGAATATATTTATCAATTTTTGGGACTTCGTGCGAAGGTGAAATATCATTTCCAATTTTAAAGAGGGTTAAGAACTGGCAGCGGTCAACTATTGGGCAAGATAAATTATCATTATCGATACTTGCAATTGAACATGAATTGCTCCAAGAAATCGATATTGAAAAAGTTATAGAATCATTTGCAAACAAAAAATATCGTAAAAAAGTTTTGTAACTATAAATTTATATTAAGAAATATTCAACATAATATTGTTATTTTTAATTTGCTTCAATTATCTTTTGTTTTATACTTAAATACGAGGAAGAAAATGCAGAATGGTATAAAATAAGTTGTTTTTCATGGTTTCTGGAAATTTAATTTCAAATAATATATTTTGAGTAAAATAAAATGTATTTTTAGATGTGTTAAAATTGTTATCAGATAAAGTTATAATTATAAAAGTTAATATTTGATTTTCATGTTGTAAATATTTTTGTTTTTAAAGGCTTAAAATACTGAGATTCAACATTACCTCTTCCAAGCATTAGATTTCTTAATCATTTAAATAATGAACACTGCAGGACGGTATTAGCACATGAGTAATAAAGTACTGTGCCTAGGGCCTACGATATTGCTAATCCGGGCCTGCCTATACTGATGAATATGGATTTGAAACGTAGGTTTACGGTATACCTGCAGTATACATAAATATTATTATATACCTTCCGCGACATGACTTACGTCAATATGACAATATACATATAGATATATCGTATATTGCAATATAATTAGTAGAAACTGCTTGGAAAAGGTTATGATAAGGTACTATACAAAGGTAAACAAGTTATTCATTTTTGCGTTGTACAGGAAACAAGTATAAGCGTATTTGCAGTGGGGAATGCCTGAAGAGACTTATGAGTCATA
Organism: Pentalonia nigronervosa; assembly: GCA_014851325.1. NCBI lineage: Eukaryota > Metazoa > Arthropoda > Insecta > Hemiptera > Aphididae > Pentalonia > Pentalonia nigronervosa. The sequence continues at coordinate 18,403 of JACXSJ010002487.1, read as the reverse complement.
CAATAACGTTTTCCAACTATATAATAAACAAATAAGTGAGATCATTTGTGCTTATATTAGCGGGAAGCCACGTAATTTTTTTCTATTAAATGTAGAAACAGTTTTTTTTAAGTAGTAAAGAAAGTATAGTTATAATATATTATTTAATCTTTATAACAAACATTTAAAAATAATTCCAAAAAGATAGATTATTGCATAGCTCTGAATGGTTGTTCAACAGCTCCAAATATGGGAGATCAAAGATTCTCGTATACTTTATTACGAAGTCTTAGGATTTCCAGCAACCTTTTTGTAGATTTTTTTTAAAAATTAAGAAATGATCGTCCCATTTGTTAAAGCAATATCGAGAAACATTAATCATCACACAGATTATTCTTATAATCATAGTACCTATGACACACTATATTATAATATAGTATCTTTTAATTGGGGAGTAGGAACAAAATAAAATTAAAATTCTTAAAGAAATTAAAAATTGATTACCTAAACCGTTTGAACTTATTTATTTAATTTTTATTTGCTTTAAGATATATATATATATCTTAAATATATAGGTATATATAATCATTATTGGTTAAGCTAGTTATACTATTGTTCATTATTTAAATCGTTCTAATTATATTATTTTCAATTTCAGTTTAAAATATTTATTATAGTTTTAAACTAAGAAATAGATTAAAATAGTTTTACTACCTATGTAACTATGTAAGTATTTATGAACAAATATTCAATTACATTAGCTATTTAAAATTTATAATTAAAAATAGTATAGGTTGTTACGGGCTACGAGTAAACTAGTACCATTGAATATAATATATTGTAACTTTTACAATATATTATTATATACTCAATATTATAATACCTACCTTTAATAAACGTTTAATATCTATAACATTATAAATGCATAGTAATATAATAAACATAAAATATTATAGGTATTTCTGTTTTTTGTATAATGCGTGTATACATTTTTCTCAGTTTATCGAGATTTTTCCTGAACCTCGTAGAGCCTGTTAAGGCCTCTGACCTACAATATATGCAATCAACTCAACGCATACCTGGTGTAATTTCGCGCCGAGTGGCCGAGTAGGTCTTTATATACGTTGTTTATAATCTACAATATAAACATTTATACACCTATGTACATCAATAATCACTGGTAATTTCATAATATATACATTATGCATATTATAATTATAAATTATATTGTGGATTACGTATATTATATGTTAAAAATATTTAGCGCTAAGCAAGTTTTGGTAATTTTTGCAATCACAGCTAGGTAGTCTACTGTCTAATACCTATCGGGTAATGACTATCACTACCTATAGATAAATCAATGATACCTATATAATATGATTTGCTTTTCCTTGGCATATTACCATTTATGAAGTTGATTATTATAGCACACGTGTTGTTATATATATTAGCACATACCTTGACGTTAGCTACAGCCTGGAATGGAATATAATGTATTATCCGTGATCCGTAAAATTATCGTTCGTTTATAGTAAAACAAGAAGTTGAAATAGTAAAAAAGTAGATATGTGTAAAATATATTATATAGGCAGTAGGCACCTATTAATAGGAATTAATGGATACGTAAATACCTGAATACCAGTAACAAGCTATATCAGATATTATATGCAAAAATATTTAAATTAACAAGTATGGGAAATAACAAACGGGTTTTGAATCAACGATTTACCAATGGAGTTCAAATTAAGTAAAAATAGTCACGTTTACTATTATTTAGGGTGTGTACGTATCTACCCATATATACCTATTACTTACTATAGAGTATATAGAGAACACATACTATATACTTGTATACATTTACGGTTTTAAATACACGAATAAACACGCTTTGAGTATTGAGTTTTAGTTATTTTATTTACTATAAGAGTAAAAATTTAATATTATATCCTCGCGTAGAATTAAAACCATTTTAACGTCACCGTGTACGTGTAGTAATTATGTTTTAATACCTACGTACAAATAAATGTAATATACCTATACGCACAAAAGACGACAGTATAAATTGCAAAACAATTGATGCTTTAATTGACATAGTATAATAAATTAATATGGTACAAGTACACGATATCTACAAAAAATGTATTTAAAACAATTTATACGGCTATACCATATACACAAAAAAATTTGAGCTATAATAATAATATTATTTCATAGACAGAAATCCATTAAAATTTCGGAAAAGGTTAACATTTTTAATATCAATGTGAGTAGGAGGGCTTTGATCCCACACAGCTAAAAAGCTGTTTGTTTGAGGGGGCTAATCCCTCTCCCTGTTATTTGCATCTATATGTATTATCTGTATAATATTAATTCTCAATTAAACTTATTATTTAACTATAAGATAGATTACTCATCATATCTTCTATTCTGTATAAATTATATAATATATAATATAGATTATAAAAAGTATAGATATAGTATCAGTTTTTTAACAAAAATATAATTATTATTGATCCATTTTCTGAAACAAAATAAAAACATTCAAAGCATTTTAGTATTAAGCATGGTTTTTTGGTATGTTATGTGTTTGTGTTGAGTGTAGACATTTATCAATTACAAATTTTAGAATAACGTTTAAGAATTTAAAATTAAACAAATATAATTGATAGTTAGTTAAGTTCCAAGTACTCGTATCTTTATTGTCTTTACTTATATATTATGACAGTAGTTTGAAATGTTAATATTTAATCACATAAATAAAAAAAATAATGCGATAGTATTATAATATTATTATAGGTGGTATTTACTGTGTAGGTGCCTATGGTGTATAGGTCTGCAGACTTGAGAGCTGTGAATATATTGTAGCTAGTAAATTATATTATAATGAATTTTTTGGTTTACGTTTAAAGCTGGCCACACACTACAGTTTTATTTGTCCGTATACGGTGTACAGTGTAGTTCGCACGTTTTTTGTTCGTACACCTGTGAACGACACACACTATCCATTTTATATCTTTGTACAGTGTTCGAACAACACAGACAGTTTTTGGAATAAAAAAATGAACACCGAAATTCATAGTAATTATAATTAGATTACTTACTTTAATATTCTCGAATAGTTTCCCTTGAAGACACTATTAAGACTATTTATACTATTATAACTTTTTTTAATCTTTCGATAGTGAATCGTCAATAGTTCACGTATAGAGCAAAACTAAATTATTTTCTGATTATTTAATACCAAATTTATATTGTACAATAATTTTTTGTTATCTGTACAAAAATAACATCTTCAAAATGCTATTTATATTTTTTAAAACTGTACGGTTTTAGTTCGAACATCGAATATGGACACACACTTTCGGTTTTCTTCATTTCGAACACCGAACGCGGACAAAAATCAAAACTCCTCAGTTTTTATTCCGTTTTCGTGTACGTTGTTTTTCATCCATTTTATTGCCCACACACTATCGGTGTACGTTGTTCGAACTACACCGTACATCCTACACGGACAAATAAAACCGTAGTGTGTGGCCAGCTTAATACAAATGAACTGTAAACAATAATTATGCAGTACACCGTGCACTACACTACACAGTGCATCCTATAAGTTTTGAGACAATCGTTCTAAAATTAATTCTAGTATCTAGATAATTATGAAATTCTGGGAAGTTATTATGATAACACTTATAATCATTGATATAAAGGTTCATGTGTATAAAATAATTTCTGGCAGTATAATCGTATTTGTCGTGAATGTATGTTTGTGATGGCGGTTATAATTTGAACATGGAAAAAAATCTTGAACAACGAATTGCGATAAAATTTTGTGTTAAGTTAGAAAAAAGTGCTACAGAAACATTCCAAATGATGATCAAAGCTTATAGTGAGTTAGTTATGTCCCGTGCTATTGTATTTCGGTGGCATGGTCAGTTTTCATCCGGCAGGGAGTCGTTTGATGACGAGCAGAGATGTGGAAAACCAAGCACAACGAAAACTGACGAAAACATTGCTCACATCTCAGCTGTTTTGAACGAACTTCGAACTCGAACTCGTTGTAGGTTAATGGAGGAGTTAACTGACATTCTAAAAATGATTGTTCAACGGATTATTAGAGAAGATTTAGGGAAAAGAAAACTTTGCGCGCGCTTTGTTCCTTATGCGCTAACCACGAAACGACAGAGACGTGTTTCTCACGCGAAGATTTGCTTCAAATGGTCACTAATACTCCAATTTTTTTAAAAATATGATTACGGGTGACGAGAGCTGGTGTTTTGCCTATGACCCGGAAACCAAACGGCAAAGTGTACAGTGGGTTAGGAAAAATTCGCCACGATCAAAAAAACTTCGGTTTCAAAAATTCAAAATCAAGATCATGTTGATTGTATTTTTTAATTCCCAAGGAATTTGTGCTCCCGGGAAGTACTGTTAATGCCGTATTCTACAAAAACGTTTTGGATCGCCTCTGTAAAAGAATTGCACGCGGGTGCGTAAACAATGGGGGAAGAGAGTATGAGTGTGAGACTCTCCCATAGGCCATTTTATTATTTTAATGTGCAAGTACCTAGGTTTAAAAATGTTCCTTCTATGATAATCTATTTACAACTGATCCCTCCCTCCATACAAAAGTTATGTATACGTCACTATAAAGTGCCATAAGGGCTGAGAGTGTATTTAGTATGAGATACCTATATCGTATAATTCATATATGATTGAAACTATTGGTATTCAGTAGTAGTATATACCTATACAGCTATGCTAGTTAAAAGTTTATGTTTATCGTAATAACTCAAACCATGCGGTTTAATTTTATCGTTTTTAACTTTTATGACTAACGAATAACGATAATGATACACCGTTGTTCAAACTACAGCTAAACTATAATAAAAATTAACAACACTCTTTATCGATTACACAAAGGTTGAGTATAAATAGTTCAAAGCCGAGTTTTTTTTTATAGATTTGATAAGTTTAACTCGGTAAATTTAACGATTAACTATTTAAGTTAAGCTATTAAAAAAGGAAAAGGTCGGTAAGTGGTTATCGCTTGGCAGTAAAGTAGATATCGAGTGAGTCACTTTCATGGATGTGTTAAATTTGTATTCATTGATATATATCATTGTATACGAAAAACGATTCTGAGCGAAGACTGTCTATCAAGCCTACAAAACTAAGCGTATCTTAAAATATTATTGCTATTAAAATAATTCATTTTACTATTAATAATACAGTAGGTTGAATTTATTTTTGCAGAAAACATTGTATTTGAAAAATTAATTAAGTATATAAAATATAATAATATACTTTAAAAAATTCAAGCATCTTCAAAAAATGTTTTTTTAATTACAACTAAATAACTAACATCGTTATTCTTCATTTAAATATATAATTTTGTTCAAATTTAAACTTAAAATATTTATAAAAATCAACTATGTAAATATATTTTTATGATCTGTTGGTTACACTATTAAATACTTACGAAAATTTTGTTTTAAATTTTCAACCCTTAGCTATACAAATTTGACATGTTATAAATATTAACTACGACATAATTTACAAATGTTCGATGGGGAATTTAAATCAAAATTTGAAATTTAAATACTTATAAATAAAAAAATTTCCATTTGTATAATAAAATAATTTTTATCTACAATTATAACAACTTATGAATAATCTTGTATTAAATTTTCAAGCATTTTGACATAACGAAAATATTGATATTTATAAAAAAAAATTTTTAAAATACTGAAAATTTCTTAGACCTCTAATTAAATTAAAAATTATTAAAATATTTTTAAATTTTTTGGTATATAAAAAATGATTATCTCAACATTTGGTGAAAATTTTAATTGTCTACAGTTATTCCTTTTTGAATTACAACAATATAAGAAAATTGTTGCCTGAGAATCCGATAGTTTACAGGAATGTCAAATATATAATTTCAAACATTTATAAAAAATTAGTTTAACTTTCCAGTAATTTTTTTTCTTTATAAAGGTAGAAAAACTTTTAAAAAATCTTGTGATGAATTTTCAAATCTTAGATTTAAATAGAAAAATGTTTATGTATTTTCTAATAAAAAAAAAACAGCAAATTTTCGTAATTTTTACGTATTTTGTATTATACATTTTAATTTGGACGCTTATCAAAAACTATCAGACTTACGCTCAACTTTTTTTTTTAATTTTCACTTATAACAAGTTATGAGGAACCTTGTATTCAATTTTCAAGGTTTTTGACCGATTGAAAAAATTTTTATTGATAATAATAATAAAAAAAGTAAAAAAGCCAGAAAATTGATTATGCCTATAAATAGCTAAAAAAAAATTCAAAATATATTGAAAATTTTATTGTGTATAGAAATTGCTTATATAAACATTTTGTGAAAATTTCATGTATTTATTATCATTATTTCTTTTGTTACATTAAAAAAAATTGATTTTATCAAAATTTTGCTTTATGAAAAAATTCCCATTTTTCCCTTAATTTTTTTTTGTTTTTCCCAACGTGTTTGAAAACTATGGGGAAATTTTTACTTTTAGCCCCCCCTCTCCCATAGTACCAACTAGACTCACTTTCCTACTGGAAAAGATGTTGAAAAAAATCAGAGTACTTTTACTGCCCTTAAACGTGGTGACAGACACAAAAAAATAAAATAAAACACACATCATTGTAATATCAATACATTATATTCCTTGCTCCGCTCAGAATTTAAAATTAAAATATTGTAAAAACCAGCGAAAAAAACAGATAGGTAATATTTTTACCTTTTTATATGATAATATGCAAATAAGCATATTATAAATTATTATAAATTTATTATATAAATTTTCTATAATATTTGAGCTAACAAGTAACTTATAATAGATACAATTTTTATTTGTGTATGATAAAGTTTAAAAATTTTCCTTATAAGAATTTAACATTTAAAAACACATTACTTTTCATGAGAGTTTTAAATTCAAATTTTGATGAAATTCGTTTGAATGCCTTATTTAATATCTTCTATATTTTTTACTTTAGTTGTGTTAGTGATTAAAATGCATAAGGATGATAAAAAAAAATAATCAGAATCGAATGTATACATCATTTCAATTCATTTTTCCAGTTCTGAGCAAAATGTATCAATGATTATATTGTGGGCTTACAGTTTTTAAACTTATCACTCACTGCCTCCAATAAAGTATTATTCAAACTAAAAGGGTATTTTTTTTAAAGTTCTTCTTTCTTCGTCTTTGCAGTACAAATATTATCGTCACAAACTGTACAAATAATCAATAATTGACGAATTGTAATGGTTTACTACTAGTAACAACTAACAATAGTTTGTGGATTGTGGACATTGTCTAATATGAGTAGGTACACTCATATTATTTATACTAAGTCGTCTTTTGTCCGTATATTACATTTATATATATGTAGGTATAAGTACGAGGTAGGTACCAATACTTATAATTACTACGTTCACACAATAACGTTAAAATGGTTTTAAATCCATAGATAATAATATTATATTTTTACTGGTACCTATACCTACGTAATTTATGTATGTTTGTACTCACCTTTAAGATTATGCGTTTAATGTTAAAACTTTACAGACTGAAGTATGAACTAAAATTCGTTTGAACCAAATAAAATGTCACGACAACTGCAACTTATTACTGCAGCCAATCCGACAAACATTTCCGAAAACACGAACAAAATAGAAACCTCGTTTGATTATATTTCACTAGATGTCATCTCTCGAGCGGACACAAATATAATTTATTGTCAAACACCATTGTTTGTATATTTTTTGTCATCGAATTGTTTTCAAATTTGCTGCGGACTTGGTGGAAAAACATAATGGGCGTTGCTGCTTTGTTAGCCTTATAAACGTAATTTACTTTACTTTTATCAGGATTTACGTGAAATCCTATGGTCTGAATAAAAAATATGCAGATGTTGTCACGGCATAATATATCTATGACCTACCTACACGGTACGCCTACCCACAAACACCCGTAAATGCACATATGAATTCACTGTATAGGGATTTATTAGGAACCAGTAACCAACAAATGCTATATGCGTAAAAAATAATAAAAAATCTCAGTTGTTTGTTTTCGATACTCTATCGCGAACAATCATCTACGACGAGGGATGTGTTTTCTCCTAGGGCGCGACAGTGCGACACTCGTTACAGCTCAAGGACTAAGGAGTTCAAGGTGCCACACCTACCAGGTGGGGTGACCTGAATTCTACCGAACAAATGAAGCGTGATCATAAATATTAGATAATATATTATACATGTCACGATGTATGAATTCAGATATATAATGTCGTTGACTTGAAGCAAAAACTCACTACCTAACTAAAATTGTGTCTACTTTTTTCTGAAAGATTTATAACTTAATATCTACATCACGTTAGTAACTTTATGCCCAAAACAAAATATAAGTGTCTTTAGATAAAAATTCATTACTTACATATAGTAACTTTTTACTAATTGAAAAATAATATAAATAATTAATTTGAAAAAATAAGAAGTAGGTAATCACTATGTTGTACAGTGGTATCGAGTGTACCTTGTGTCAATGTAATTGAGTAAATTACTGTAAAAGTATAAAGTACGTGTTAAATTTGAATTAAATGATAAAAAAAAAAAAAATATTCAGAGTTAAGACAGTTTATATTACTTGTCAGTTATAAACTATACTCGTCCAAAATTCGATTTGTATGAATTGAAACACTGAGAAAATATTTTGATTTGGAATATAAAAACTGTATGTTGTCATTCAAAAAAGTAAAATCTTAAAATATTATAAGCATAAAAAATATGAAAAAATATAAATGTTGTTTTATAACGACTCCAAACCATGTAGAAAAAAGATTTTTGAAAAAAGTGGACTTCTCGATATAATGAATAATTTACGTTAAATGTACCACCTTGTATTAAATTTTATCTTATCTGTATAATATTGTATATTATATCTTAATAAAATAATATTAATATCTATGAGCTACGAGTGTGATTGACGATACACAGAATAGACTAAAATCTGTTATCTGTTATTTAATCAATTCTGTGACGGATAAAACAAATCTCCTATAACAACCGTCTGCCAATAAAATATAATAACAAAAATAATAAATATGCAGACAATTTCTAACCACGAATCAAAAATCTTAATTCAAGTTCTTACTTTCTAGTTTCTAACAAACATCAACATTCAAGTATTCAACAAGAAACAACAACCACAACAACGATAACAGCGTTTTATTTTGCGTTCCGCGCTATCGAACGATTTGTATTCTGGACCATCGATAGTGCGTTATTACTAATTACGAACACGTAATCATTCGGCCCACCACCATTGGAATAATAAAAAATAATCAAAATCGATATTGTCCATACCCGACTACTGGTAGTCATTGAGTCAACTCTGATATTATTATATTTAATATTTAATAATCATCAAATTGTTATTATATTTTATTCATTATCTATACGACTTTGCCACGAATTGTATTGGTCGATCGGAGCTAATAGAATCTCCGAGCTTCGGAGATTTCGATTTTACGATACTGTTATCGATAGCCGGTTTCCGATATCGCAGGTGATAATATTTAGAAAACAAAATTTGATAATGATTGTTGTGTTGTATTTATGAAAAAACGTTAGTTCAATTTGTCAGTTAACTATTTTCTAATATGTCGTCGTCAATTCTGTTTTCATAGTTTCATACCGTCGCGCGCCCAAATGGGAAATTTTTGCGCAACTATCAACCAGACGGTCAGATTTATCGATCTCACTATTGCATCACTCAGTGTCAAACATTGTTGTTTTAGGTGAGTATTGAATAGCCGTCGAAGATCGGATTTATATACTTCCCATTCGGTTTTATTGTTCTGGCATCTACAGATATCCTAAAGATCATGTGTGCTGTTAAATTATGTCAAATGGTTATTCTTATCGACGTTTCCTTTGTGTTGAAATTATTGTGCCGCTTATATGCATTTTCAAGTTAATTATTCCTTTCTATTATTTTTTCATATATATATATATATAATTTACTTTTAGTAGACCTTTAAAGTATTACCAATAACTTGTGCCATTGTAAATTAAGTGAAATTGATAAATGTATTGTCTGTGGCACTATAATATTTGCATTCCTTATATTTTTATATTCTTATCTAAATTTTTATAGTTTGATTGTATTGTTGATAGCATTGTATACACATATACTTTTAATACACTATTTTTGCCTTTTAGGCCGTCTACACACGGAGCTAGTCGTTAGAACTAAACGCGTTTGTGATTTAAATTACTTATCAATTACTAACGCATTAGTAACTCGGATCCGCACACGAGCATATTGAAAAGTGATCGAAATCACTAGTTTATATTGTTTGGTTATGGAAGAAGGACCTGTTTTATCATTTTTTAACACCATGGATGATTCTAGTGATGAAGAAATGATGATTGCATATTACTATTAGCATACCAAAAGATATAGGAAACGAAGAAGATTTTGGGTTCATCCATATATTGAAAGAAATTTTCACCATCGACTGTTTGTTGCCGCGCGAGAATTGAATCTTTCTGATGCTAAATTTTTATGCCCTTATCACATGTTTTATACTTGTCTTATTCACAGTCTGTTGAGTTCCATTGGGAAACATAGTTAGTGACTAAACGTAAACTGGTTAGTGATTTGCGTCAGTAATTAGTTTCTAATCAATAGCTCCGTGTGTAGATGGCCTTATATTTAATAATGAGCTAATGGAAATGTAAAGTTTGATCATTGACAACAAAGTGACACAGATTCAAATTTCTTATTTTGGTTGTATGTTAATCATGTTCATTTGTTTATTATGTTCCAGGTGTGATAACTACATATACCTTAATTAATATAAAACCAATATGATGATAGTGATATTTTTTTCTGGTTAAGGCAGTTAATACCTTTGATATGTTACTAAATAAACTAGTATATCCATACTGCTTACACTTGTTTTTAAAAATTTATATATAATATTGATATTTGAACCCAAATCTTATATTTTATTTTATTATAATATTTATCTATCATCATGCAATTATTTTTCATTTTAACTAGGTACCTAATAATATAAAGCTGATTTTTTTTTTATCTTAGGAGCCAAGTACAAAATCAGCATATTGCTTACATCTACCTGTACAATTTTTGGTTCTGTGTAATTAAATATTTTTTACGATTTCTTATGTCTATACATTTGGTAATTTCCAATAACAAATTGAAAATAAATTGTACAACTTAATGTAGTTGTAAAAATGTAGGATAATTATAGGTGTAGCAATTACAACATTAGTTAAACCTAATTACTGATGATTTATGATCCATTTGAAAATTAATAATAAACCAATGAAGTTTGGCTTTGTACCCAATGATTATTGATTGTGTACTGTGTCATTTCATTCTTTGTCCATACGTTTATACATTTAGTTTCAAAAAATTAAGCTTAACAGTCTTCATTAATAAGTTATAAATAATTATAATATATTAACAAATTACTTTAATGTTGATTTAACATATTTTTTAGTAGGTAGCTTATGACAGATATGGAATTAAATATTGATGAAATGCTCGATAACTCTTCTATGAAAATGTATTCTAGTGAATTAGCTACTCAAGGTATGTTATTGATTTACTTATGTTCCATACTATTATTCATCTAAAAATAATATTTTTATTTAGATAAAATGATTATTAGAATAAAGAAGCAAGAACCAGATGTAGACATTGAAGGTAAAGATTCATCAACAGAGCATGATGAAGTTGTGTAAGTTTCAATGCATTTGATTAAAAATTACATAATTTAATAATCTTGGCTTGGATTTTATAGAATTTGATAATTATTATAGAATACACATACAAATAGCAGAGTAAATTATACATTTGTTTTTGCATCAAGGATTCTAAAATTTCTAAAAAAGGTTTTTCCTATCAAACATTTTTCAAAAAAATCTTTGCCTTAACTGATTTTGAAAAATTCTAGAATGAAATAAAGGCTTAACAAATAATTGAATTGATTTTTTTTACTTACAAAACTTTTATTGAAATAATAATTTTTGTGTTAAAAGAAAGTTTAGAATGTTTGTTTATATTAGAATCATAATATGTATGCATACAATTATTGAAATACTTGATCTAAAACAATTAAAATGTTGTTATCAAATGAAACTATTGTACTAGTAAAGTTATATTTTTTCACTGTATCACCTAGGGGTTAAGTGAAACACATTTTGAATAGAGCAAACCTAGGTATTTAGTTGTCATTAAATAAATAGTAATAGCAATAAAAATATTTAACTTGGTACAAAGTGAAGGTGTCATTGAACTAATTACTGATCAAATATTAAATTATTTTCACTGTACTGCCCACATGTTTGACCAAAATCTATTTAATTTTATAAATAAAATGACAATATGTTATCCAAATTGATTTAAACACATAATACCTAAACTTATAAACATTTACCAAAAGATAAACATTAAAATTCCACTGTGTAGTAACAAAACAACATTAATCTAGAACTTTTTTTTGTTTTTAAAATAATTGTAAAAAGTATTGCTTAATGTTTTGAAGATAATATGCTTTTGTAACTATATAAATCTAAAACATAATATGCCTAATAACTAAAAGTAATAAATAACAATTCATATAAAAATAGAATTTGTTTTTGTTGCTTTTTTCTATTTTCTTTTTTAGGGAATTTTATAATGCATATGTCAGTATTTAATGGGTTATATTATAGTTTTTCAAATGCTATAAAGTCCAATCCCTGTTAATAATAAAGGAGAATAACTAAACAAAAATATATTATATACATAATATAGGTCATACACTTGCGAATTTGTTCAAAAAGTTGATGAAGCTGAATCAGAGTTGATTGACATATGTGATGAACCAATTGAATCTATTCGTCAAGATGAAAATTTCAGTAAGTTAATATTAAATATTTGTTTTTTATTACTTTGATTTAGTATAAACCAGAACAGTTTATTGTAACCTACCTACATATTTTAGTAGAATGTTGTATGAACTAGAAATAAAAGATTAATATTATAGACATGCATAATGATAATTTAAATAACTAGATAGTTGATTTTAATTTTTTTTTTTATCGATTTTATAATATTTATAGTACTTGCATAATATTACCAACCCTATAAAACATACTTACTATTAACTATATATTTTGAATAAAAATATATATTTTATAATTCATTATTACATGAAAACTAAATTGGTTTGTATATCATTAATTACTGCAGTTTTTCTACAATCATAGAAATTATAAAAAAAATCTTTTTATAGAGAAATAATAATTATAAGTCCTAGCTGATTTGTAAGTTTAGTGTTTAAATTTTATTGAAACAATAGTTAAATCTAGATATATGAATTGTTACTCTTATAGTATGTATTATATATCTGATTGCAAATAATTTGTACTATATGTAAAATATATAATATTTGTAATATTATTTACTAATGAAATTTTTCATAATTATTAATATTTTAAATTTCTTTAGTTTCCAACAATCAGAAAATGTATATTTTCTCCATGCTATACTAGATTGTTTGTATGGTATGTAAATATATTTAATTATCTCTGAATGCCTCTAATTATGTAAGGAATGCATTTCAGTGATGTATGAACTTTGAATGTGCATAAGATTAATATAGAATTTTTAGCTTTTAAAATTAATATGCCAGAAAGACTAAAGAATAAAACATTGCACTCGCTTTTATGAAGAAGTTTTTTTTATTTCAAAACAATAAAATTAATTAATGTGTGGTTGAATTAATTAATTGATTGATTAATTAGTTATTTGAAAACAATACATTTTATTTTCTTGAACTGGAAGGACAGGTGAATTTTAAAGTATTTAATCAAAAATTGTATGTACTCTCTTATTTTAACTTCTTGTTCCTTCAATATTGTTTATTTGATTATATTAACAAGCATTTATTTTGAATTTAAAATTGTTTTAGAATTAGTTATAGGAAAAATTAAAAAACACTATCATCATTCCTAAAAAAAACATCGTAAATGTTAATAATATGATATCAATAAATACTAGTTTTTTTGTCAGATTAAACATTTTTATTTATGCTATATTTATCTATTAATTTTATTGATTGTAAATAGTAAATATACCTTTAAATTGTAAATACAACACAATTTATAAACATTGGTTATATTTATTAAATAAATACTTAATCATTTTTAGTAATTCCTAATTTTTTTAATAAATTATTGTTTTTTTTTATTGCATAAAAATATAATTAATACAAACAATGTAACATGTTTAATATTAAAAAAATACAAATATTATTTTTTAACAGTTTATTTTAATAATAGTTTATCCAGCTATAACTAACTCTGATGACGAAGATATCAATGATGTGACATGGCAGCCACCATCTAATATTTTAACTTCTAGTGAACGCAAACATATAAAATGTTTGTATCCAAAAGTGGAAAAACCTTTATCAAAAAAAAAGAAATGTAAAAATAATAAAAATAATGAAGTAGCAATAAAACGTTTGGTATGTATTTTGTAAAATAGTATCATTCATTGAATAATTAAATATTTATAATCTTTTACTTTACTTCATTTAGAAAAAGAGTCCAAAAAGTAAACAAGTTTTAGAAGACATAGATATTTCAAATCCAGCTACTGATTTTACAGACACAACAAGTATTGGTGATTCAGTAACAAAAAAAAATTGTGATTTACTTACTCCTAAAGGTAATGTATAATATTATTTAGTTTCTATTTTACAGTTTTAACCTAGAGTAAAATATGTTTCTTAAAATGTAATACATACAGACACAAGTATAAAAAGCAAAAACTTTCTAAATGGGATTGTATTAAAATTAAAATGCTAATACTAATACTACAGTTTTTGCTCGTGTGTGTTTGAATCTCACATTGTACCCTATTATTTATGTTTGGTCATAATAATGTTAGTTAATAATAATTTGTATTTTTTACTATGTTTGTCTTTTAGTTGGCAAACCAAGAAAAGGTATGGCTACACCAAAACAACGGCTGGGACGTATTATAAAAATACACAAGATGATAAAATAACAACTCAGGAAAAATCAGGATAGAATGCATTTTGATATTTAAGTGCCAAATAGTTTATATTTTTAATAACCAGTAGTAACTGATAATGTTTCAATAAAGCAATTGTATATAGAAGTGTAAATTAAATTAAAACTACTTAAAAGTATTTTTACTTTTGCTGTCATTTTGTATAAATTAAAAATTGTTATTAAAATGTATATTTTTCTTAACACTTTATATCCAAAAATAAAATTATATTCAATGTTTATGTTGGAATGTTCTTTAATTAATATTCCACATCGTTAAGACAACTTAAATATTGATAACTTTTTATATAAGTCAATATTTATTTATTTTATTAATTCATTTCATACAATAAATAAATTCAATAAAGACGTTTTTGATTAAATTTGCTTCTTGTAAATGTTAAAAGACTAAAATAAACAAACTCTGTATTTTGTTAGGTTTTAGATGTTACATGAAAAGATTTAAGATTAATAAGTAGTCTATTTATTTATTGAATTATTGTACTTTGACTATGTTTTATAATTAAATAAATCCTAAAAAAAAATAATTATAATAAAAATACATTTTAAGTAGTAACAGAGATGAAATAATCATTGCATTTTCATCGTAATATTGTTTTGCTTACTGCTAAAATTTCAAATTAATTTTATTATTAATTGATAAATTAAATCATATTTTTTTAAACATTGTATCATGTTTATTTGAATGTATGAAATATTTTTAAATAAATACTATTTCAAACATAATTTATGCCAAGTAAAAACAAACTATAAGGAATTATTATATTTATATAATAACAATAGTCATAAAATTACAATATTTAATTACAATTTGTAAAAATACTAATTTTAATGAATATCTACATTTATATTTTTATTATTATTATATCCAATTTAGAATTTAATCCTATTTTTGTAATTTGTATTGTATTGACATGTCATTCATTTTATTTGTTTCAATATATAGATAAGTACAAAGTTTTATATGAAAAGTTTATTAAATAATCTGTCATTAAGATATTGATTTCAATGTTGAATTATATTAACACAACACAAGCTTTATTTAAAAAAAATATATTTAGAAAAAAATTGTTATTTAAAATCTAAAAACTTCTAGCCTCTTATTTAAGTAAAACATAGTATTAAACTAATAAACAGAACTACACGTCAAAACGAAAATCGTGTCAATGTGGCCTATTTTAACTACAAGTGTACATCTTTAGTATATTGCTTACCATTATTATACAATATAGAGTGACACATTAATGTGCATAAAATAACTATAAAATAATAAATATTGATTAGATCATAGATCAAATTTTGCTAACAGAAACCACCTTCTAAGTTAAGATTAAAGAATTTGTTCTGCTTCAAAATGTTATGACTTATGACAGTTGACAGACATACAAAAACAAGAAACATATAATTGTAAAACCAATACATTTCAGTTAGTTTATAATATAAACTAATATAAAATAAATAATAATAATATAATACTAAAATAATATTTATATGTGTAATAGATCTAATTTGTAATTAATTTTTTAAATAATGTATTTGTTTTATTTTTTAACTTCTTGAATTTGTTTAAATTTCAGTTCTGATTGCATATCAAACAATTTAAATAATTCAATTCTAGTTTCTACGAGTTTGTTAAAATTAAAAAAAAAAATCAATTCAAATGCAAAAAAGTAACTAGGTTTGAAACATTATACGGTATACTCTCAATTATCCAAGTGGCATGGCATTCATGGAAAGATAATTTGCTAAATTTAAATTGAAACGATAATTCAATAATTATATTTATTATTAGAAAATTACAATTAAATTTTGTAATGTTATATTGTATATAAGGAAAATTAAATGAGAATACATTTTATTTTTATTTAAAAATTCATATAATCTTTATCCTATTTATTTTTTGACAAAAAAATCAGTAAACAAGTTGTTTTCTTGTTTGAAAGCATTTCTTTGTAACTTGCAATTGAAATTTTTTGAACATTTTGTCACAGAGGTTTTTATTGTCTTGTTCTTCCAGATATTGAATGAAACCGTCAAGGCTAATGTGTCTGAGGGCTGGATCGTGGCTCGTTTGCTTTAATGTGTCTCATAGTTTTCTTTTTCACTTTCCGAAACCGTATCTAATGCCCCCACCTACTATTTATTCATCAATAAGATGCTCAAAGCCTAGATCATTGGCGTCACAATTTATTCACTCATCGATGTCCATTCAGATATCTCGTAATGCCCTTATAATAATAAATGTTAAAACTATAATCAAGTAACTAATGCAAAATTCTATTCGCGATACGTGTATCTTGCACAGCAGACAGCAATAGACAGTGTTTTAATGTATGGTGAAGGAGACGTGTGTGTATCGGTCTATCTAATCTGGTAATCTATTCTGGGTAAAACAAATTGAAATTACGTTTGCCAGGTCTAAGTAACGATCAAATGCAATTAACGTACAACCCGCGTTATCGAGTTATCTGTTATTGCAACCCAATTACACTCAGTCCAGAAACGTAATGATGTATATAAAATGTATTAGGTGTGTAGAAAAATATTATTTGTTTTGTGTGTGCTGGTTCGTTCTGCAGAAGACCACGAATAATCGAGAATACACTTGTTAATTTATATTAGCATTTTAATTTTCAATAATGATATTTAACTATTTAGGCATATTGTTAATAGATATATGTAATATAACTGTATATTATAATATATAACTCAATAAATATATAAATGTAAAAAATGTATAGATATATCGTTTGTGAAGTTAGCACCTCCTCTTTGAGCTTTTGACTTCACACCAGTGCCAATACTTTGCAACAATTTGCAACGCCAATTGTGAAATTTGCAATACCCCTGTTCAACTGAAAATCCGATTTCCCAATGGGGTTGCGAAATGTATGCAGTCTTTAGTCACACTCCTTTGAGCCATCGACTTCACATTAATGCCAATATTTTGCAATTTTTTAAAAACTTAATTCTTGTTTCACGATCGATCAAATTGTCAAAGGGCACGTAAAAGTTGAAATACAAAATGGGATCAACTTCGCGCAGTCTTATGTCATAGTCCCACACTCTCACAGACATAAGCATATTTCAATTGAAATATTTTGTGTACCTACTCATAAATCGCCTAAAAATTAAAATTTTATTAGAAAGTAAAAACAATTAATTAAAAATATGAATTAATAAAATTAATAAATATAATGAAGAATTCATAAAGAAATATATTAATAAAATCGATAGATAAAAACAATAAATAAAAATAATGAAAAATGATTT
>JACXSJ010002486.1:13920-44329 GCA_014851325.1 Pentalonia nigronervosa | reverse complement strand
TTAATAAAATAATAATATAATGTAGTGTTGTATAATTTATATTTACGTACTTTTTTAATATATTCATTTTAAAATTTTTTTGTCAAGAATAAACACATTTTTTTTTACATATCTTGTATTTTTAATTACATATTTGAATAAAATTAAATACATATATATGTACATATTTTTGAATTTTTAATACATACAAATCCGCACCTTATTCATCATGGTCATAATTATAATACAAATTAACATATGATTAAAGTCTAAATTAATAATAAAAAAAAATTGTTTGAATCTAAATTAATTAAGCAGAACCCACTGTACCATCGGGGACTGAATATCGTAGATCATAGAATATTTATTAAATACAAAATATACAACAAACATTAATTCAATTTATAATAACAATTTAATAATTTTTTTTTTTATTTTTCATAAATTTTTATTTAGAAATAAGACAATTTTTTTCGGACACATATGTTGTTAATTTCGTCGTATTATTTATAGCTGATTAAGTACACTATTATATTATACACATACTTATAGTGCATCTATATAGACAGAAATACCTACGCAATATTTGAAAATTGAATATTATGAACATAAAATAACATAGCGATATGTGTAAATTTTAACCTGAAAGTTAGAAAACAACTTGCGCTTTTGGGTACTTCTCATTTTTTCCACTTCTATAATTAAATATTCTGATGCAAAAATAATGTACGACCTTTTAACGTAAGGTAAACGGGCGATATGCAAACAATGCATAACCCAAAAATCGAACGATATGTGCAACTTCAAAATATAAACCAACAAGTAATAAAAAGCCAAGTCTAATTTGATATGTTAAACACGCTTTGTATACATTTATAAAGTGCACTTTTGTTTTTTTTTTTTTATTTAAAATCGAATAGTACTGTTACAATAATTAATAATAATGTTAAAATAATAGGTAATAATAATAATCGAACAATATTAAGAGAAGCATTAGGTGATGAACAAATAATACTAAGAACGTAAAACTTTATTTTTAATATAATTGTTTATATAAAGTATGTTTTAAATGCGTTAAGCATAGTTCATAAATAATATTAGATACAATAACAATAAAAAGTATAAAGTTAAGAGACACACTAGTGAAGGTTTTTCAAAATTAAATAATGATAATAAAGCTAATAGATAGAAATAAGTTAATTTATTGCATAACAAGTTTAAAATAAGCTTATGAGCTTAAAAACTTAAATTTAATTATTTTCAGCTGGTCAGGATACGAATACATTGTGTAAGCCACGTCTCACATTTCTAACAATTCTTTTTTTTTGATCAACCACTATATCATAATCATATTTTGAATTCTGAGCACAACCAAAATTGAATTGATCTAGAAAAATCGTTTTTCTTTTATTTTACAATGAATACTTTATTGGGAAAGAAGAATACTGCAATATATTATATTTTTTTAACTGATATATAATACCTATACCATTTATACCGAATTGTAAATATCGATTCCATTTGAGGACTGTTACTGTCAATGCATTTATCGAACACATTTATTAATGTTCTAATTATGAAGGTTTAAGATAATTACTCATTAGTCTTCGTATTTTAAATATTAATAGAATGGGACATCAGAAGGTTGTTCTAACGGCACTGAGAGAGAAAAATTAGCCTCCCTTGAAAGTGTTTCTAAATACTCCTTTATATCAGGATAAATACTTACTGTGCACCGTTATTTAGAATTCCTCGCTGTTACAATAAGAGAAACATATGAATTAATTTCATTTTATGTATATATTTTTTTAGATGTCCTTTCCGTATACGAGATAAACATTTAATTATTTTTTTAATTATTTTAGAAAATTTCTCTTTCCTCTTTGTATATAATTTATATTTTATATTAAAAATTATTTCAAAATTTAAAAATCATAAACATTAAAATGTTCAATTATATCATTTTTCTACTACAATGTTGAGAATATCTTCAGCAGAACATTCTAAACAGTATTACACATCTGAAAATTTACATAATGACGAGACTCATTCAATGGCCCTAGCTTATTAAATTAACATGGCACCAAGTAAAAATAAACAAGAGAAAACCATCAAACTAACCATGAAAAATTATATTAAATTCTGTGCAGTATCTGTTACACCCGCAATAATAATAACCAACAATTTATTTCTTGTTGCAGACTAAAATGTTTATTCGTTTTTCACAGATCTTATACGATAACAGTAAATAATAAACAATAATTATGTCATAAAACAATACAACAGTTTTAGATTCTGAGCGGAGTGAAGAATGTATTAATTTTACAATGACGTGTGTTTCTTTTTTTTATCTTTTTTGGTGTCTGTCACCACGTTTAAGGGCAGTAAAAATGCTCAGATTTACTTCATCAGCATATTTTCCGGTAGGAAAGTGAATCTAGCTGGTACTTTGGGGAGCCAAAAGTAAAAAATTCCCTATGGTTTTCAAACGCGTCAGGAAAAACAATAAAAAAATTAAGAGAACAGAAATTTTTAAGCGAAGCTAATTTTTAACAAAAAGATTTTGTTTTTTGTTGTAACACCAAAAGTTATCACAGTAGATATATGAAATTTTCTCAAAATGTTTATATAAACAATTTCCATACACAATAAAATATTCAATATATTCCGACTTTTTTTGAGCTATTTATAGGCATAATCAATTTTCGGATTTTTTTTTTTACTTCTTTTTATTATTATCATTAAAAATTTGTTCAGTCGGTCAAAATCTTAAAAATTATAATCTTAAAATTTAATACAAGATTCTTCCTAACTTGTAGTAAGTGAAAATTAAAAAAAAAAAAGTTGAGTGTAAGTCTCCAATATTTTTTTATAAGCGCCTAAAGTTAAAATTTAGACAAAATACGTAAAAATCACAAAAATATGCAGTTTTTTTTAATTAGGAAATTCTATATAAATCTAAGATTTGAAAATTCAACACAAGATTCTCTATAATTTTTTCTATCCTTCTAAAAAAAAAGTTTATCTGAAAATCAAAGTAATTTTTTAATGAGCGTTTGAAAGTAGATATTGGATATCCCCGTTTTCTATGGAAACAATTTTCTTATTTTCATGTAATTCAAAAAGGAATAACCGTGAACATTTGAAAATTTCACCAAATATTTATATTACGATTTTCTATACACCAAAAAAATTTAAAAACATTTTGACAATTTTTGAGCTAATTATAAGCCTAAGAAAATCTTGATTTTTCAAATTTTTACTTTTAAATATCGATAAAAATATTTCGTTGGGTCAAATTTCTTGAAAATTTAATACAAGATTTTTCATAAGTTGTTAAAATAATAGATTAAAAATAATAAAAATACATAGGCACAATTTTTATTTTTTAAGCATTTAAACTTTAAATTTTGACCTAATTTCATCATCAAACATTTGCAAATTATTTTATAATTAAAAATTTATAAAATGTTCAATTTTTATAGCTAAAGATTAAAAATTCAAAACAAAGTTATCGTAAGTTGTTCTAAATGTAGTTTAAAAAATATTTTAAATACAAATACACACCACTTTTTTATAAGCATTTAAAGTTCAAATTTTGACCAAATTCATCAAAATCTCAAATATTTGAGAATTATTTATTAGTTGAAAATGTATAAAACGATCAGTTTTTATAGCCAAAGATCGAAATTTTAAAACGAAGTTTTTTGTAAGTATTTAATAGTGTAACCAAAAAAAAAATACATTAAAAAAATAATTTTTCATAGACATTTTAAGTTCTAATTTTGATAAAATTGGATATTTAAATGAAGAATAACGATATTATTTATTTCGTTGTAATTTAAAAATATTGTTTGAGAATTCTTGAAACTTTTAAAGTATATTATTATATTTTATACACTTAATTAATTTTTCAAATGCAATGTTTTCTGCAAAAATGAATTCAACCTACTATATTATTAGTAGTAATAAAATGAATTATTTTAATAACAATCATATCTTAAAATAGGTATATTGAGTTATATAGGCTGACAGGCCTTCGCTAATAATCATTTTTCGTATACAATGATTTATATCATTGAATTCAAATTTATCATATCTATGAAAGTAACCCACTTAATGCCAACTGTAGAGCAGATCGATACCCAATTGCCGATTTTTTTTTTATTGTAATAATTATATTACTCTAAATTTAAAATTTTAATAATAGGTACTATAAATTAGTTCACTGTTTTTGAGGAATTGAATTATCAATTGAACAGAGGTATATATTATACTGGACAACAGTTATATATGCTTTATTATTTTACTAACAGCTATGATTATAAGTTTATTAAATCCCAATTTATGTACATGTTCACATATAAAACTATAAATAAGCAACATTAATACAATTTATGAAATCCACTAAAAACTAATCCTAATAAAATTCTGTATACATTTAACTTAGTTACTTAGTTACCTTGAGTTATATAATCATTGTTCTATTACTGTTATTATTAAGTCCATCAGATTATAAAATATAGAACTATACAACTCAGTACACCTAATAGTCTAATATCCATACACATAGACATAAATAGCAAATAAACTAGTAATTTTTTATTTTAGAGTACTTATTAAAAATAGCTAATAAATAAATCAAAGTATATTCATCAAACATGCTCACCCTCTTTTTTTTAATTTAATATGCAATCATTCAAAATCTGATTTTTTTAATTTTTTTAAATATACTTAAAGACCGAAATTTCAAATTCTTGTGAAAATTTCCAATTCTAAAAGAATGTCCTATGTTGAGATACAAACTTCTGTTTTTCTAATAACACCCGTCCTTTTTTTCCATAATGAATTATTTAGTGGTAAATTTTTTTGAAAATTTTGACGTATCAAAATCAAAATTCGAACGATAGTTTTAGAGTTACTTAACTTTGAGGACTAAGGATAATAGATCCACAATAATGAGTTTGGAAGATACGGTGAATTGAAAACTGTAGTAATTAATATTAATCCATCAATATTAAAAGTTTGTAAAAATGGTTAAGTATAATAAACACTAGATCCAATATTATAACTGTTTTATATTTTTGTAAAACCATTTTTAAAAACGTTTATCCTTAGTGTAAACATTTTATTAATTGAAAAATTCTCGTTTGAGTTTTAAATTAGAGATATACATAAATATTTTTAAAAAAAAATTACACACTAAATAATTTAGGTACAGTAAAAAGGGGAGTCATCATTTAAAAAACAGAAGTTTGTATCACCACAAGACAGTTAATATTCCTTAAATAGAATAAAAATTTCTCAAAAATTTGAAAATTTGGTCTTTAAGTATGTTTAATAATTCCAAATAAAAGAGTTGAATAAATGCATTAAAATAAATGAAAAAATAAGGATGAGCACATACTTGCTGAATCACTCTATTTAGTTTTAATTAGATACATATGTTTTTAGGCAAGAGAAATTTTTAGTAAGATTTTATAGTAGTATAGTACTATGCACTTAATCTTTCATTTCAAAATCATAGTCTTATAAAACCAAAAGTATAATTTTAGTGATCATAAATAACCTAACCATGTGACATATTATATTGCAAAATATATTTTATTGTTTGGATACATTATATTATAACTGATGACTGATGACTTATGTAATAATTCTATATAGGTAAACTATTTCGCAAGTCATTATGATATCTTATTATAAGTATACAATTTATTTCTTTCGTTCAAACAGATGGCATTCGTATTCATCTTCATTTATATAAATGTACCGGATCCAGGTCGATGTCTTATAATACCTAATATGTATTTTAGTATCTTCTATACATATGTTTACACGAGTATAGATGCACATATACAAAACTTTTATATAACTTTACAGGATATTTATTTTTACAACATTAAGTTTATTTTACGATGTGGTTGGATATTTTATACGTATTTTACATAAACTTATTTGCATGTATTATATAGATCTTTTAGATCTTTCGATTTGCCCCCTCCCTTAAAAAACGAGATTTTTAGTACAACAAAAATATATAGTTGTTCGTGATCTGAATTCAAAAGTATTTCAACGCAAACACTCAAAAAGCATTTCAGATACAATTCAAGAGGCTGTTATATGTATATACGTGTATTATTAATAATTTATAGTATAATTTGTATACCTACGTGTATTTTACATAAAAAGGTTATTTATACTTTATAAAAATATTACAATAATATTTAAATCAGAATGAACTCCCACAGGTTTCTAAATAATATAAATGTTCAAACATGAATCGTTATTTTCAGTGTATTGTATACGTCCTCTTGTCAGTCGTCACCATCTCTTCATCATCCAAATATTGAACACTATTACTTACCTTTATATACTCGTAAGTCAATATGTATATATACATTGAGCATACACCGTATACAGTTTCGGGTATTATTTCCGTGTTGTTTCTCTTGAAATAAGAGAGAAACTCTTTCTTTAGTTATTTTTATATATAATACAATAATACCATGTGTATATAGTACGCGTTCGTGCGTGTGCGTACGTATATGTATACGACTTACTCTTTTAGCATAACCGAATATAATGGGGTCTCATTTGCAGAGAACGAATCCGAACATACATGTATGTATATGATTATTATAATATGTACATTTTGCGTATTCCTTTTCAGACTGCGGTGCAGTAAAATACCTGCATAAGCCATATTATATATATATATATATATATATATACATATACATACACGCTTTCTTTAATGACGACACATTTTCAGTGTTTTCACTATGTATAATATATGTGTAATATGTATATTTTATATATATATACTCGAGCACGTTAGCAGTGTCCGATCCGGTGGAAGGGGTGATGGGGCTAAGAGCATCGCCCCCCCCCCATCAAACTTCTTCAACAGTCTCCTCTATTTACTTTTAGAAATATTTTAAATTGCATAATGTAACGCATTATAATTAATTACATAATCTATTTTGGAAACCATTGGGAATATTATTGGAATGAAAACATTTGCAATTACTATTTTTAGAACCTATTTCATTGGTTAAACCTTATCAATTGTATTCGAAATTTGACAAGACCCGCGATATTATTTTTGTGACCGTATGACCGTAAACGATATTAGGTATTGCGTTTTCGATTTTTCGAACTTAAAACCATATTGTATTTTAATTTATTCTTCTTCTTCTTCTTCTTGATTTTACAATTCTGTAAGAATTTTGGCCGCCACTGTACCGTTCTCCAATCATCACCATCCTGGACTCTACCCAATCCGTCAATTTAAATGTTTCCAAAACCTATCTTATTCCATCCATCCAACACTTTCCAGGCCTTCTTCTTGGTTTTTTCCCTGTCGATTGCCATTCAGTTGCTGCTCTCGTACTAGTTAAAAATAATCTCCCGCACCGCGAGTTCACCAACACTATATACCGAATATTAAATCTTTGGAAATCTTTGTCACGCGTGTTCTCTGAAACTACTAATTCAATTATCTTGGTGTTTTTTTTTTTTAATAAAGAGTACATCGCGGAGCAGGTTTTAGACTTAATCTCTTACAACCTCATACACTTTACCTCTTCATAATATGAAAAAAAAATAATCTTATTAAAATAAATCATTAACCAAAAGTACAAATTTAAAAAGTATATCTTCGTATTTTGAATTATTGATATTAAAAATAAAATATCAGTCTTGCAATACATATTATACAAAATTAATTCAGCTATATATATATAAATAAAAACTTAAATAATAGTTCATCATATTAAAATAAATCAAAAATTGTTTGAAAAAAAAATAAAAAAATTAATAAAACAATATAGTCATAATCATTTACGTTTATTTTTGTGGCATACTTTTGAGATAAATTCTAAACGTGAAACTTCTTCTCATATATATTTAATTTTTTGTGTAAGTATAAATTCATATTTTGAAATTGTTTTTGTTAGTCTACGTTGTGTCATATGACTGCTTCTAATTTTGATATATGTTTCAGTCTGTACATCTTTCAAAACTTTCACGTATAAATGGAGATTCGGATGATGATGATAAAAACTACTATTATATCTTGAATAAAAAGATTAACATACATTAGTAATCTCATTAGAAAACCACAATTTTGGAGGAAATACTGAATACGAAAAAATATAATTTTCAGATAAATAATCACAATGTTGTTGGGCCTTATCTCCAGATGACATATTTTCTAACAAATCAAATACAAAGCAATCTTCTTCAATATTGTTAACATCTTGCAAGAATGGTAAACCGAATGTGTGAACTAAAAATTTTCCAATTACAGATTCATCATTATTGTAATGATTCGTTAGGCTTAATTTCTGGATTTTGCTGTACCAAATTTGGTACAATTAAAATTACAACCACAAATTTGCACTGTTGGCCAAATATTTTTAATATTTTTGCATTATGAATAGCAACTTTAAAGTTCACCATAATTATAACTGGTTAGAATCGTAATTTTTTTTGCAAACAAATTTCGTTAATTTTTAAAATAATATTTTGTATGTATGGCTATTTTTGTTAGGAAGCAAAGCAAAAACTAATGGTATACAATTTTGATGCTTAAGAGGGCTGGATCATATATAAATAATCACATAAAAAAGGCTAAAAGTCAAACAAAACTGTGGGACTTGGGTTTGGCGGATTTTAATTTTGAAAACTAATTGAAAATCTTTAATAACTCTACTAAAGCATGGCCATGAAAACTTATCATTATTACAAAAAATAATGCCGTACTCAAATATATAAAATATCAAAATTCTTATTTTTTAAATTATTGATATTTTATCGAAAAATATGTATAAATAAAATCCTCTCAACTATTTCCTAACCAACATAATCACTAATTAATATTCATTTTCAAAATTCAAATCCGTCGAATCTAAGTCTCACAATTTTGTCTAGCTTTTTGGCATTTTTGTTATTTGAATAGCATAACGTATATTTGACAAAATCTGAATCATTGACATGTGCCTGCACGTGCGGAAATGTACCGGTGCGGCGAGTCGGTAGTCCTAATTGAAAATTAACTGCTGCAAATTGGAACAATCGTTTCCTGAAATATATAAGATAAGAAAACGCGCACCAGCAGTGGGCACAATATAATAATAATTAACAATTACCGTCCGGCATACCTGTTTCGGTACGTTATTATTCCACAGCTAAAAGTTATATTCTAATTTTGATTTTCGAATTTCAAATTTCGATTAGCCTGGCATCTGATGTTGTTTGAAACCAAGTATCAAAGAGAATTTTTTTTGTGTAATACATATTTGTCATCTTTGATGCTATGAACAGTAAAAAAGACTGGCGTTATGGAAGAAAAACTAAAACTTTTATCCAAAAGTAAGAAAAACAAAGGAAATATGAATGCCCTTAATAGATCAAAAAAATTAAGTAATAATATTACAAATTTATTGTATTAATTAACTATGGCATAATATAATCATACTGAAAATCCTGATAATTTCCAAAATATATGGTAATATTTGTGTAGGAATTTTATACTTGAGTAATTAAATATTGAGATAACTCCTGAGATAATAATGAATATGCTCTAATAATATTAGTCAATTAATTTTTTTATAAAACGTTTTGTTGACGCCCAATAAAATAACGTATATCAAGCATGTCTTATTATTTTATATTCTGAACAAAGCGATGAATGTATTGATTTTACAATGATATATGTTTTTTTTTATTTGTATCTGTCATCATTTTTTGGGGCGGTAAAAATGCTTCGATTTTCAACTTCAATATCGTATTTGATGGGATAGTGAATTTAGTTGGTTCTGTGGGGGATAAAAGTAAAAAATTTCTAGTATTTTTTATCATAAATACCTAGTAAGGAATAGACTTAATTATAAACAAAATTCAAATTATGTTATAAAATGTTTCGTTTATTTTTAATTAATTCATTTAAAATTCGGAAAAATGATTCCTATCATTGTATTCAAATTTAACATATCCATTATAATGATTTACCCTATAGCCGAGGTCCACTCGACACCTACTATACAACAGAACGAGTTCCTGGTTTTTTTTTTTTTTGAAATATAATATTACATGTAATATGACATTTATAATAATCTGAAAAATAATTATTTTATACAATTGTAGAATTGGAGTACCTATTTCCTACACATTACCTACATATGGATATAATTTTTAGTAAAAGACGAATACCTACTAAAACCCATTCTTTTACCGTTGGTTTTATATATATATATGAACAAAATCATGTAATTGATTTAAAAAGACTCGAACTTTGGGATGACATTTGTAGAGTTAGAAATATATTGGTTTACTACATTGAAAACTTAATGTACAATTACAATAATAATGCAGCCGAATTATATAACTCTATTTTAGCTAAACTCGTGGGTTAATTTTTGTCTGAAATGTTCGTATGAGTTGAGATGTAATGCTGCGATAATTACATATAACTCTGGAGCAAACCGACCTTAATAATTAATAAACACGTAACTACGAAAAGTCCTGGTCGGTGTATAAAGCGGTACATAAAAAAGTATGAGATATCTAAATGTCAGAAAAAACATCGCCGAATTTTTAGTAAACCAACAAACCGATCGACCAAAAATGCATCTGCCGGGCCCCATGAAGAATACGAAAATGTAATGATTGATCACGACCCGTTATCGAATAAAATGTTGGAGTGTAGGATATTACCAATTTTTTTTAAGATAAAAATATCTATGTAAGAGATAACAATATCTTTTATTTTCACATAAAAAGGTTATTCGTGTTGGAGTTTATATTTAGCCGGATAGATACATGAAAATCACTTGAGGTTAATATTTGGCTCAGGCGACGCTGAGTGGGACAGCTAGTATTCTATGATATTATTGCTATTAAAATTATTTATTTATTTTTAAAAGCCATTATGTATATAATATACTTTGAAAGTTGCGAGTACCCGCGAATAATATTTATAAATCACTAAGAAATAGCTATAACATAGTTATTCTTCATTTAAATAACAGATTTTATCCAAATTTGAACTCGAAAGGTGTATAAAAAAAAAGGTCGGCAAGTGGGTACCGTTCTGCTGTACAATATGTGTCGAGTGGATCACTTTCATAAATGTGTTAAATTTGAATTCAATGTTATAAAATCTTTGTATACGAAAAACGATTCTGAGCAAAGACGGTCTGTCAGCATACATAACTTAAGTGTATTCTATGATATTATTGTTATTAAAATAATTCATATTATTATTGATAATACAGTAGGTTGAATTAATTTTGCAGAAAATATTGCATTGAGAAGTTAAATTAAGTGTATAAAATATAATAATAAACTTTAAAAATTTCAATCATTTACGAAAAATATTTTTAAATTACAACAAAACATTGTCATTCTTCATTTAAATATCTAATTTTATCCAAATTTGAACTTAAAATATCTATAAAATATTATTTTTTGGTTACACTATAAACTATATTTGAAAAACCATGTTTTAAATTTTTAATCCTTAGTTATAAAAACCGAACATTTTATATATTTTTAATTGCAAAACAATTTGCAAATGTTCGATGATGAATTTTGGTCAAAATTTGAAGTTTAAATGCTTATAAAAAAAATTTGTCCTATGTATTTTTATTATTTTTGATCTCGTGATTTAACAACTTTATATTACAGAACATTAAGAACATTGTATTACATTTTCAAGTTTTTTAACTGACTGAAAAAAATTTTATCGACATTAAAAAAAAAAAAGTCAAAATATTTTGAAAATTTTATGGTGTATAGAAACTGCTTATATAAACATTCGGTGAGAATTTCATGTATTTATGATCATTATTTTTTTTGTTAAATTAAAAGCAGAAATAAATTTTGCAGTCAAAAATTTGTTTTGCAAAAAAATTCCCATTTTTTCTTAATTTTATTTTTGTTTTTCCCGGCGTGTTTAAAAACTATATAGAATATCTTACTTTTGACCCCTAAAGTACCAACTAGATTCGTTTTCCTATCAGAAAAGATGCTGATGAAGAAAATTGAAACACTTTTACTGCGCTGATACGCGATAAATCACAAAAAATTAAAAAAAAACACAACATTGTAAAATCAATACATTCATTACATTCGTCACTCCTCTCAGAATTTAAAACGTTAATATATTTTTCAAATTTGTTAGTTACCATATGAACTTTATGAGGAACTTTGCTTTAAATGTCTAATCTTTAACAGTTAAAATTAAACATTTTATAAAGTTTTAACCACAAAATAATTTTTAAAATTTCCGATATTTTGATTAATTTTGTCAAAATTTGAAATTTAAACGCTATAATAAAAAATCGTGCCTATGGATGAACATTTGGTAATTAGCCCTTTTTTGTAAAAAAGGTCAAAAGACATGAAACCATTTATATTTAAAAATCCATCGCCTCCCTCGTATAGTCGTATACTATAATTCATAATTATACTAAAAATATTATGTATTATCAAGTAATTAATTTGGGAAAAATACAGGTATTTTATTCTCCCCTAGGGCCTGGAACATCTTTATTATGTTCACGATTCAACATTATGGCCCTTTTATAATATACTATAAAATACTAGACATATACGAGTATGTAGGTTAAACAACGTATATTACATAAAAACGATTTCCTGCAATATTAATAATAATAACTATAGGACAGCATTCGTACGGATCTGAATATTTTTTTTCTGGTTGATCGCATAGTATACAAAGTATTAAATAAGCACATAACACGTTCCATAACGTATTGTAAAGAATAACATGAAAGTTATGGGATATATATATTTTTGCATACTAATAACATATTAGGTATGTAGCCAAACTAAACCTTTTCTAAAAATAACATTTTATTTTAGTTTATTTAAGACTTAAGACATGCCATACGGCATACTTACAGTTTCAATTTTAATACTGTTACAAGATGTCAATTTTCTAAATAAAGTCATAACTTCGTAAAAAATGTAAAATAGCTTGTTTTACATTGGAATGGAAGACATGTTTTAACTGTGTAAGTCAAAATTACCGCTTATTACCACGGAATGGATAAAATCATTTTATGACTATTAATTTTGATAAATTTTTATTTTTCATTCTTATTTACTATTTTGTTTTATAATTTCATTTATTCTGTGTTATTACTATAAAGCAATCGGTTTCCATAAAACCAAAAAGGCACCACGTGGCACATAGAGTTTCTACATAACAATACTTAATACTTAAATATTTTTGCTAAATAATAAAAAGCAACAAATGGGGACCAGAATAATTCAGGCGCATTACTATTATTAATGGCTTATTCAGCCTTTATGTTAATCCGGTCATGCGTACGTACACTATAGGTATATATTTTATATTGCATCGCACGTGCAGTTTGTCAATAATTATCCGCTGGTGTGAATAATATAAAATATAATAGGTATGCATACTTTATATACAATATAATATCATATAATTGGTATAGCCAGACTGGCAGAGTCAACTCTCGGGGTAATTTAAACGCGATATTGTATTGATTATATAATTAATATTATATTACAGTACTAGCATCTACATAATAAACAGATTAATTTTACCAATAACATGTTAGCCTCTATTTTTCCTTTAATAATGCATTTGTTCAAATTCTGATTCATGGAATTTTTAAATATTATGAATTGTCGTGCTATTAAATAGTCTTGTGCCGATAAAAATTTTTATTTTCAAATTATAATCACTCTTTTTATTATAAATTGTTAAGTACATATTTTTTTTTTTTTTTTTTTGAAAAATTACACGTTTATGATTTTATAAAATAGAAAAACAGATTAATTAAAATGAATAGTTTCTGAGTTATTGAACATTATGTACTAAGGATAATTTTCAATCATAATAAGTTAAAGATACTTATTAAGGCTATGATGATTTGGAAATTATAGTTATTAGAATTAATTAGTATAAATATTTATCTAATTTTGCGATACATTTTAACTTCATTATTACATTTCATTACTCTACGATTCATTAAATTGAAACTGTTTATTTGTTTCATGTCGTTGATGCAGGGTTTCTGTTAGTATTAATACATTCATACTACGTTGGTTATTATAAAATTCTATCACATATTGCAAGTTTTGATATTAAATATTTACTTTCAGTTTTTATTCAATCCTAGCTAACCTTGGATACATATTACATGAATATAACTTATAATAATAATTAATACACAATGTACTATATAATGTGTGAACCTAGTATAAACATTTTTGGGAGGCAACTCGTATATAACTACAAACTACCTAACCATCGGAGGCAACTAGTTATGTATATTCAAGATGTATAGAATAATAGTTATTATAATTTTATCTATATAGCTATTACCTATAAGCCTTTGTATAAATCAACCATTTTATTTACAATAAGGATGGGAAGCAATTCGTATATATTAGAAGGCAAGGTTCTTTTGTGCAGCAACTAACAGTAATAAGTCCTTAAACTTTAATATATAATTAAATACCCAAAACAGTATCAATAATATACCATAATTAATTCCTTCTATAATAGGTATAGACCATAGATAATATTTATATATATATATATATATATATAAGACATGTAAAGTAAATAGTAAAATCTATAAAGATACAAGGTGATTAATTTAAGATTTAACACTCGTTATAACAAAATGTATAGACTTTTTTCAAAAAAAAAAATTGTATATGGTTTTAAGTCGTTACAAAAGAACATTTTTTTTTCATATTTTTTAACCTTATAATTTTTTAAGTTTTTTACTTTTTTAAATGAAGACATACAGATTTAATTTCATGTTCCAAAACAGAATATTTTTCTTAATTTTTCGATACTTAAAAATCTAATTTTTTAATTTTTTTAACGAGTAGTTAATGAGGTATGAATACTTAACGTTTAGATGAGCCGAATAATGGACCAACATTTTGTGGAGTAACCGCATAAATCTCCACTCCACTCATCTATACTTTAAATACTTATAACTCGTATACTACTCGTCCAAAATTTAATTTTTATGTATTTAAATATTCAAAAAAATATTCTGCTTTAAAAACTGAAATTAAAACTGTATGTTTTTCATTCAAAAAAGTAGAAAACTTAAAAATTTTAAGGGTAAAAAATATGAAAAATAAATTTTGTTTTGTAACGACATAAAAGTATTATGTTGAAACCATGTAAAAAAAAATTTGAAAAAAGTCTATACTTTTCGATATAATGAGTGTTTTACTTTAAATGAATCATCTCGTACTATATAGATTGTAGGTACAATATATATATATATATATATATGACAACAAGGGGCATTAAATCCATCAAATTCGATATAATATGCTATATTATACGTTCGTACAATGCCTTTAAGTTAAGTGTGGGCCATTTCAACGTTTAAATATTGTTCTAACTGTTTCATCAACAAAATTTTAAGATTTCATAAAACTACAAAAGATTTACATAGTTTTTTCACCTTAATATTTCACCGTAGTCGATGTTGTGAACATTCCGCAATATTTTTTTTTCAACCCTCCCAACGTTTAAAAATGTATATAGGTACAACCGAAAAATATAATATAATAATTCACGTTAAAAGAAGAAATCGGGTGATCTATCGATAATGCACTATATTATATAACACTGAATGTATATACCCTAAATCAACCAGTCATATCGTATGTTTCGCTTCGGAACGCCAAACTTTTTACACAACCTACGATATCACGTATTATTATTTATAATAATATAAATCGTAGACAAAGAATATCACTACCCACTAGCCACCGAAGGGTCTCGGTCGCTACTTTCTACCGCCATTTAGTGTAATTTATGAGTATTTACGACGCACAATTGCGCCAACGTATACGCCTGCACGACGTACCTATATACCTATTCAATTGACGTACCCTATATAACGTTGCGATATATTATGATTTATGTTTCCAGGTTTCTCTCATATCTGTGTGAGTGTATCGGCTTGAATTTGTTCGTCTACAAACGTCAGATCCGATGTCTACAGTGGTTTAAGACGTGCCAATAATGAGTTCAAAACCCATATTTTCTTTCCCTTATTAGTTATATCTACCCTAGATTCTCCGAAACTACTGAGCCGATATTCGTGAAACTTGAAATATATATTCAATACTATTCGAAGGGTGCATAATGCATATAAATTAAGTTTAGCGTTTCTTAAAGTTAATTAACTATGATTAATTACTCATCTGCACAATAAAAAAGATTTCCTGACCAAATAATGTAAAGCCAAAACTACAGAATAAAACTATACGCCAAAACTATAATAGCTAGTGATTTTAAATGTTCATGGTATCACAATGTAGGAGTACATTATCATTATATCATTCATTATTAAAAATGTGCTTTTTAAAGATGGGCTCACACAGAGATTTTGATTCTATAAACGAATATTGAATAAAAAAATCTATATAATAATATAATTATATATATATATTAGGTGTCCTGCCCAGCGTTGATCGAGCCAAAAATTAAATTAAGATTAACCTCAAGTGATTTATATGCTACTAAGACATTTAGGTAGACAATCCAATTGTGTAGGATAGCAGACAATATAAAAGCAATCTATATCAAGTAGGCAATCCATCTGAGGTCTGAGTCTTTGGGCCTGTGAGTCCTATATAGAAAAACAGAATAATAATAATTTACGGTCCTCTTGGCCCAACGATGTAATAATACTTAATATAAAAAAATATAATAAAAACTCACAATTTGTGGAGCACAGACTGGCCAGTTGGTCCTATAGCTACAATAATAATTTAACACACAGGACAGAAACGACAATAAAATTTACACAAAATACGGCGATTAGCGCCAACAATTTAATAATATAATTTTTACACAAATAAATAAATGAAAAAGTGACGATTCGCGCCCACGAAATAATTGACAACAACATAACATAATAAGTACAACTGTTTTTGTGACGATTGGCGCACGCGGGTAATAGCAAATATAAGCGCGGCGATCAGCGCATACGAAAAAGTAGAAGTAAAAAGTGGTGATTTGCGCCACTACAAATGTATCATATAAAAAAGTAAAAAAAGCAGCGATTAGCGCTCGCAAGAATAATAAATGTACGGCGATTTGCACCTGTTTAGTTCACGTTGACGGTACTGGACGAACGTAATAGTACTAACTAATATAAAATAAAATAATTAACGCACATAATAATCAATATAGAAATAATTCACGAAAAACATATAATATTAATATAAATATCGTGAGTGTGTGTGTGTGTGTGCGCGCGCGCGCGTGTGTGACGGCCGGCCGGTGACAAATTTAGGCCGCTGACCCATATCTTCGGGACTATGTTGGCGAATGAGTTGGTGGTACGCGAAGGTGATTATAATAATATTGATCATATTATATTAGCGGATAATCATTCCGGGCGCAAACAATATTTGAGCACATTTGTCAACATTAATGCTGAACGGTTACCTACTTGTCTATACAGTATACACCAATCTGAAAATCGAATAAAATCATTTTTAAACTTCTTACAACCCTCTGCGGAATTTTCTACCATGCACATTTTCAAGTCATCGTCATAGAAAGAATATTTACAGAAACAGAACGAATTTTCAAATCATTAATAAACAATAAATATTAAATTACTCGTGCAATTACCAATTCACTGTCAACGACCAAAATATAAAATACTACGGTCCACTCTCATTAACGGTCCTCCTCAACGACTAGGGAGTATCTATCGTTTGATTTTCAGTACATGTACCGAATACGTGTTATGTGCGTTAAGTAATTATTATTTTTTTTTTTTTACATTCAAAAATCCAAAAAAAATGTACTATTTCCAATAAGCGTCAGACGTTATTTATTTTTAATTGACATGAGGGGTGGGAGACTTAGCCCGCACATCACGTAGACAGTTAATAATTTAGCGTTTACTCAAGAATATAATTACTCACAACTACATCACTGCGTACCTATACGCACTTTTCAAGTTTCAGTGTGAACATTACACAAACATCAAACACATACACACACAAGAAAAGACAAAAGAAACAAATGCCTTAAACACAATTATATTTTAAAATTTTAAATACAAACACATTAAGCCGAATAGAACCACGCCAGACCTCGTTAAACGTCTTCGGTCCGATTCCCCGACAACACCTTTTATTGGTATTCAATATTATACATTTAAAATGTATGATCAACGAGGTATTTTTGGTTGACGTTGACCTACTCATGTTATAGAAATTCATATTTTAATTTTATAATGTAAAAGTTTGAAATTGTTGTCTCAGCTTATTTGCGTCATCGACACAAAATATTTACTTGCAAATTTAAATGAGCTATGCTGTTGTTCTAGTAAACTATTTGTAAAGTCTGTCAATATATAGGTACAACAGCACCTAATAAGTTATAAGTAATAATATATTTTTATTATACCTATAAATTATAATGTAATCTTTATAAACATGTATAGACTTTTTAACATAACAGCATGTTTGCATATTTAATATTCCCATATTGTGTATAACACGAAAAAACTAAAATTACTAACTATGGGTTTATGTTGTGTTGTCTTTTTGTATTTTAGATTGTTCATTTTTTTTTTTTGTCAAAACTAGATACGTTAATTTCAATATCATTTATAATTGGATTCAATCCCGTCTGTGTTTCTATAGTTTCTACTAAAATTAACCTACATTATACGCCAGTTGTACCGACTATCCTAGTCATCATATATAACAGCCGAAAACATATTTAAATTCATCGTATAGTTTACTATTAAACTACTTTTCCAACTTTTTTGAAATTGAACATTTAAACCCCACAAAATTAGATATCTTAATCACGAATATTAAGAATTTTAAAATATTAATAATAGTGAAAATATTAATTTAAAAATGTAAGAATGTCGTTTTCAAGTGAATTTCATGGAGAGTTCAAATATTTTTTCAAAAATTTTAACGGATGATAAATAAGTTAGTTAATACAATTGACAAAATACTGAGACTTACGACAATAATTAAAAATATAATTTCCCCACACACTCTCCGCAACTGCATCAGCATCCTTCCTTGCTCCCGGTACCATCCCTAAGTCGCAGGAGATCCAAACAACACAAAATATACCCATGTAAACAACCAAAACAACAACGGACCAAATACAAATTTAAACTACGGCATCCGCGACAGCTAACGAAACCACGCCCAACAGAGAACAGACATTCGTCTTTAATTAAATTGACTAACCTCGGAGATACAGGTATACTATATCGTGGTCGTTTGTTTAACTGTAGGCAAAATTATCTCCCCCAAAAAACATTATTTTTGTCTCAGAATATCGAATAACCGGCTGTGCATATTTTTGTCCAGTAAAAAAAAATACTTATTATACATAACCCGAACAATCACTATAAATAAGCAATCAATAGAAATTTGCAGACTTATTAATCCGGCTAAGAGGATATAATTATATCCAACTCGTTTATCCTCCCCCACATTCCCTATCAAGCTATGCTGGACGTATTAAATGATATAAATATCTATTACCCCTATGGCCCAAATAAATTACCCAAATCTGGCGTTAATATTGAAGACTACTACTACATATTAAGCTTCCGCCGTTAAGCATTTATTAAGTACAAAGAGGTGCCAAAACTCAAGCACGGATTCAAAATATATTTAGGGGGATGGGGGGAAGCATCTTGGATAAAATTTCAGCTTAAGCCTGATAATTGCAAGTTTTAATGGTTACAAAAAACAGAAATCCTAGAATTTCCCGAGTCTGCAAATTTTCTATCGCCCCTTGGATCGACACCTGCCAAAACTGCTGTCACCTGTACTACATCTGAAGTCCTATTTTCACTTTAATGACTATTTGTTAGATACTCAATTTAATGAGTCTTATTATATTCTGTGGCACTTCAACATATTTTAGATGAGCAAAAAAAGGTAGGCAAGTAATCGTACAGTAGATGTCAAGTGGACCACCGTAATTGATGTATTAAATTTGAATTCAATGACATAAAATCAACATTAACTGTACAGCAGAGTAGTACCCACTTGTCCACCTTTTTTTTTTTTTTTTTTTTTTTTATCTAAAATATGTCAAGAATTGAGATAATGTTGAATAATAAATTGTTGAGCATATTGTTTTTACCAAATCCACTATTAAAAAAAAAAACTTAGTTAATCTTCATAACAAATAATCATAGAATGCTGATTTTAGTGACAAAAGTTTGATCTTATAGGATGCTTTAAATATACAAATAAATATTAAAGTACTGTTCAAACTCACATGCCTGGATTTTATATTATTTTTTTATATGGCTTCTCCAAGTAGGGCAGTATTACCGCATAGCCACATAGACATTATAGTACCAAGGTTCTACAAATAGGAGCAAAGGAAAAATTTGACAAAAAGAATTGGAACCACAGTACCCTTAGCCATTTTGGGCCACTTCATGCCCTGCCGTATAACTAATATTAATATTAATCCACTTCTATAGTTTCTATTCCTTTTCCTTAAAAATAGAGGCTGAATTACTGAGTAACACTCAGTAAGTGGCTAATACACAGTTTCCACTCAGAATCATTTTTTTTATATGTAATGATTAATCATTGAATTCAAATTTAACGCATCCATTACAGGAATCTACTCAATGACAACGCTCGAAACGTACACTCAAAACCTACTATACTGCAGAATGAGTTATTGAGTTCCTCGACTTTTTACATTTATTAATTTTGAATTGATAATATAATATGCAAATTCAATGATTCATTTATTTTGGGTAGCTTTGAATTTAATATTTCATTTTCTAGAATGTATGAATAGGTACAGAAAATCAGCTTTGATCTTTAATACTATTACAATATGCAGTACTGCAGTGCTACAAATTTAGCATGAAAGGTATTCATTCAAAATATTCTAAATATCACATCAGATGTATAAGGCATTCTTAATGTATATAGTATTTATAATCAATGTATCTATTTATATAATATGCCAATAACATAATATGTTGGCTAATATCTGGAATATATACTTACAAACTATTACCTATAACATGATTGTAGCTTGTAAGCTTATTTGCCAAGAAAAATTGTAACTTTAAAGATAAATAAATAAAAAATAAACTCGTGTGCAAAATGTAATTTTTATTATTTATCAGTATTATTATTGATTAAATCGTACATTTAATCAATAGTATTAGCACAGAATAAATGAAAGTTCATTTAGTTCATGATATATTTTACATATGGTTGATTTTACTCAGGTGTTCTGTGATCAACTGTAATTTACATTTAAATAAATTATATTATCAATACTTTTAGGATAATAATATTATTACACCAAGATATCAAGGTATATCAATACAACTTAAATTTGTATTACACATTATGTACCTAACCAAAACTGACACCACTGGTATAGTTATCCAGTTACAACAGCTCAGCTTATATTATATAAAATCATAAAACTTCTAAAAAAAAAAATAACAGACATTTATTTTAATCACAGACGATAAAATAAATTATTAAGTACTTAACACATAATCAAAAAAAAAAATGGTAGGTTAGGTTATACTCATTTGATATTTTATTCAGATTTATAATAAATGTTCTTAACAATAACTCATAATATTAATAATAATTAATAATGATAAAAATTGAATAAAATATTGGTACATAATATAATGGCTTAAAAGAAGCCAATAATAACTAAACATGTTTGTTATGATTTGTTTTATGAAATATTTACAATTTAATAGAATATAGAACATTGTTTTAACAATAAAATGGATGAAAAATGAACACCTACTACCAGTCATTTTTTGTTCAGCGATATTTATGTAACGAA
The DNA here is from genome assembly GCA_014851325.1 of Pentalonia nigronervosa. Lineage (NCBI taxonomy): Eukaryota > Metazoa > Arthropoda > Insecta > Hemiptera > Aphididae > Pentalonia > Pentalonia nigronervosa. The sequence continues at coordinate 22,446 of JACXSJ010002486.1, read as the reverse complement.
AGGTTAAATTAAAAATACAATACATAGGACGGATCAACAAATTAAAAAAAAAATTTTTGTAGTTTAATTAATATTAAGTTTATGCTGTCATTTGAAATAATAGATAATAATACAATAAATATCATATACTTAATTATAATAATAATATAAAGTCAGTGTTTTAGTTAGTTCTTAATTGGTAGTCCCCATTTTGAGTGATGTATCGTACCCAAGGTAATGCTTGATAACCACTCTTCTCAATAATTTTTAAGTACCTGACTTGAATGCCTGATGTTGTGAAATATGGTATTTCAAACCTTACCTGTATAGGAGGCCGGCCTTCAGTTTCCTCATTTTCAACACTTGGCAAACCAAAATGTGCTCTCATCAAATATTCTTTGCCACCTGGGAAAGACTTTATCGTCCAAACTAAAGAATTTTGCTCTGGCATATACTTAACTGACCCGACAGTAGTTTTGAATTTAGGAGAATCAGCATCCATTGGGACTTGGATGACTACTTCTACATTATTAGCAGTAGATCGACGCTTGAACTGTGATTTTGCTTTAACTATGTATTCAACACGACTGTGGGCATGTCTTTCAATGACACTTTCAATCCAAATCAAAGGTTTGATGTGTGTACTTAACCTGTAAAAAGATAAAAGTATAATAAATCGAATGATTTTACTAATAAATAATTGAAATACTTAAAACTTAAATATTACCTGTATGTCATCAAATCAAATTCTCCATCTGGAGGAATAAAAGATATAGTTCTATCATTTTCAAATCGTGATAAACGAACACATTGATGGAATTTTACATCTTCGAGTTCTACAGATTTGGACTTGCCACGTCCAGTGCTTTCAAACAATACCTTGTCATTAAGCCCTAAACGAAGCTCTGGCATTCCAGACAGGTAGACTCTCATTTTGATTGAACCCACTATTTCACTCCTTAGTACATTTCCATTGGCACTAGCTAACAAATTTACTGATTCGATAACATCTAAAAATACTTCATTTTTTCTATACTTAAGCCCTTCAGAGCGCCAAGACACGGCATTAGTCACCGCCATAGGGATTCTCGGTTGTATTTCTAATTTGTGGCCATCTTGAGTGATGTACTCTTGTAAGATTTTGCTGTCAGTAGTCTGTGGATACCCAAAATCAAGCAGTTCATCCATAAGTTCATATATGACTACAAAATTGTCGCGTATACTCTCCTCTTCAATTTCTTTGAAATATTCGTTCATAACTCGCACAATCTTGTGTAGGAACACAAACACCAGCATGATGTTGGCATTTTTCTTGGTCGTGGACACGACATACAGATTGTTGCATTTTATATATGTGAATGTACACTCTTCAGTCTGTAACAGAGGCGTCAACGATCCCTCCTCTTCTTTTTCCATCAGCAATGGCATGAACTTCTCGATGACGTTGGGAGCAATGTCACCCCGGTAGTTACGGGATATCAACACCTTGCCCTTGACGTCCAATATGTAAATAGCCGACGCAGACATTATGATGAACCGAATGCTTACTGCTCACAGTCGATCACTTCATTAGACACCACGGTCTCCGTATCGCGCACAGTTTCCACAACACACTACAACGCCCTGTTTAGACCAAAAATGAAGAAGACCTGTGTCCGCCGTAACGCGTCGTAGGCTTTCAAATTGTTGTATGGACTCTTTTCGACAGCCACAACTCCCGCACCGATATATATTATTATTAAATATTAAATTATTATAATTAAAAATGAATTCTAATGTATAGTAATAATTATTACATTATCTTCAAGCCACTCGAACCGACCACCAGTTTACCAATTACCACTCATGTACCAACGTTGACGTGATATTGTGATAACTATGTATATGATAAGCGTGGAACCGAACGAATTGTCACTTGCCACTATATAATTGTCAGTATGGTCCGACGACCAGTGCGCTCGACGCGTGGCCGTCGTATTTTTTTATATGGCCACACCGGATCCACACTCGATATCAAACTGTTATCATTGATTTACACAGCGATTTTCACATTATATTTATGTGGTGGTATAGTATGAAATATTATGTAATTATAGTGTAATACTGTAGTTACTTATTAGTAATTAGTAATCGCCCATACCCCATTGTAGAATAACCATCGCCATTGTCTTCAATATTTTTACAGTGCCCGGCTACGGATCGTCTGAATTTCCATTTGAAACATTTCTTTTTTGATCACATTGTAATAAATCCTCACGCTCATCATACTAAAATGGCTGTACGTAGGGCTAGTCACTCTGGGACGTGGTACAACGAATCGGGTACGCGATTAAGATTTTTTAGTCAACTATTGAGATTAGAATAAAACGTTACGATTTATTTTTCAGCTAAGGAGCTCAGCAACCAATTAGAAAACTGGTTAAGTGCTGCAGAACTCACTCACGGGCCTGCCAGAGCCATTATAGCCCCGTACGTATTTTCCTAACAGTCAATAGTACATTCAATAGATTTGTTTTTATTCATAAAACTAATGAATTTCTATTTTAGTCATGCCGGATATCAGTATTGTGGTGCTTGTGCAGCATTTGCTTATCGCCAGATAAGTCCATTTGTCGTGTAAGTTACAATGCTTACAAAACTTTTCATAAGTAACTCTAGTTATTTTTAGGCAACGTATTTTTATACTTGGACCATCACATAATGTTCGTCTGTCTGGTTGTGCTTTGTCAACTGCTGTTAAGTATAGAACACCGTTTTATGATTTACAAATAGACAATGAGGGTAAGAATCCATAATACTGAAGTGAAATTAGGTCATTGTTTTCAATTTGTATTTAGTGTACGAAGAGCTTGAATCTACTGGACATTTTGAACGAATGAGTATGAAAGTAGATGAAGACGAACATAGTATAGAAATGCAATTGCCATACATTGCCAAAGTGATGCAAGAGTAATAATAAAAAAAAGTTTACATGTGTAGCAACAGTAATTCAAATACATTTGTTATTATATTCTAGCTACAAAGATAAATTCACTATTGTGCCAGTAATGGTTGGTTCGTTGAGTACTGAAAAAGAATCTCTTTATGGACATATATTCGCTCAATATTTAGCGGACCCAAAAAATCTTTTTATTATATCTTCAGATTTTTGCCATTGGGGACAAAGATTTCGTTATACATTTTATGAAAAGTCTTGGGGTGAAATTCATCAATCAATTACCACTCTGGATCATAAGGTAGAACATTCTTCAAAGATTATAATTAAATTAGCTACATTGTTTATAGAATGGAAATTAAAATTCACCATAATTGCAATTATGATATTATGACTATTAACCATGTACATCATTTTTATTTTTAAGGGCATGGATACTATAGAAACTTTAAAACCAACTGCATTTGTTGAATACTTAAAAACTTTTTCTAACACTATATGTGGCAGACATCCCATCAGTGTTTTATTGCAGGTAAAATTAGAATCAATCAAATTTAGTTCCATTAAAATATTGGAATACATTTTTTTTTTCATTATGTCGGTGTCTTTATTACAATTTAATTATTTTTTATATATATTTTTTTTAATAGGCAGCTAATCATTTACAGACTCAAAAATTGTCACTCAAATTTTTAAAATATGCTCAGTCCAGCAAATGTTACAATTTGGGTGATTCGTCGGTTAGTTATGCGTCTGCATCCCTTATAATTGAATAGCTTTACAGTACTTCAGTGAAATTTTTAATTCACATTTTTCTAAAAATAAGTTAACATTACATTTAAAAACTATATACTTAAATTACATAAGATTGTAAACCATAATGGTAATCAAATTTTAACAGTTTTTTTTAATAAAAACATTATTTTTATATAAATATATTTTGTAATTTCGATATATATCATGAAAAAAAAATACGTCATGACTGATAATTAAAAATATAAATTACTTTTGTTGAATAAACAATGCATTTTAGTTTTGTGATTCAATCCCTTGTTCAGTCACTATAAAAGGAATACTTGTTGGAGATGCATGTGGACTGAACATCACCTCTATGTATCTAGAAGACTGTGTCTTGGACATCATAAGTCTTGTAGTTACCAAATTTGCCCATGAAAGTCCCAGAGATGGAACTAATTTATTTCCACCGATATCTGACATTGAAGATGTTACCTGTATATAAAAGATTGAAGAAAAATTTTATGGTATGTATAATTTGTGTTTGCCATCATCATTTTATTACTTGATTAACACATATGATCCACAGTCCGTGTTTAACAGATAACTTGTGTAGGAGAACCGCTATATCTCTGAGATCTCTAGATCTACGAGGTATTTCACTTAGTGTATATTCTCCACGGAATACAGCTGTTATACTATCAATGATAATAAGTTTTATAAGTTTGTTGAACAGAGTTTTTGGAAGCATTTCATGTATACATTTTTTTAAATCTTCCTAAAATTCATGAGAGCAGTTAGATAAAAATCTTTCAATCAAAATACAATAATTTACCACAGTTGCTATATGACTAATCAGAATATTGTCTCCATAATCTGTTTGACATAACTCATTCATATCAATTTTACTGTCACATTGATATTTAAAACGAATATTAGAAATCATCTGTTGTATTCGACTAGAGGGAAATCGATCTTCAGTACAAATGTATGCAGCTCCTTTTTAAACAAAGGTCAAGTTAAGAATCTGTTATACAAAACAATTAATTATTTTAACAATTATTACCAACCAGATTTTGCTCCTTTAAGAGGTAATGGTAGTTGAACGGTGAGTGCTATCTGCAAGCAAAATTGTGTTTTCCCGCAGCCGCTTTCACCTGCGATTTCTGTAATGCCATGTTTGAATAGACCTCCTCCCAAAAGTTTATCGATCTGTTTACAACCTGTAGTAAGTACATAGTTGTTTGGCTCTTGATGACACCTTTAATAGTTTTAATCAGTTATGAAATTGGTATTTACAGATGCATTACAGCTTTTGTAATTAACTTTACTTGACATTTGAAGCACTTATATTAGCTGCTGCAATAAATACACGACGAGTGGCTGCTACTGTCAAATTTACTTTTTTTCTAAATTCTGCCTCAGTATACTTTAAAATATTTTTGGATGATAAAAAACCTCCTAATTAATGCAAAATATAAATCATGCTCACGTATTATTTTTGGGATAAACTCTTGTAATTATAATGTTAATTTTAAGTCTTTATTTTTACTGTTAAACAATTGAATTATTTATTTATGTCAATAATTTAAGCGTGACATGAAAATGTTGTTGAAAACCATTGTTAAAATATAATATAATACTATCAGTTTTGATGGACATATTTCTCTTGGTTAAATTTTACAATGGACAATGTATGTATTTTTATTTATTATTTTAGTCAATAAAAAAAGATTTTTTTTTTATAACAGTATAATTCTTATAGCATCATGATATTGTATAGAATGACAATATTGTATATTTATAGAATGTTTTTTTTCTTTACATTTTATCAATCTATAAAAAAAGTAAATTTTAGTTTTATTTGTGGCATTATATTATGACAAGAAATCAGGGTAAGATAAAAAATCTGGTCTCTTGAAAAGTTTATATATCTAAGGATACCTAATTCACGGTCAGTATCAAATATCAATTATTACCTAAATATAATACACAAAAATGATTTCAAACACCAATAACTAATTTATAAATCTAATTAATCATGTATTATGTAGGATGGTCGTACACCAAATAAATATACTATGGCAAGGTAATAAACATAAATTAAATAAGGTATTGTATAAACAATCAAATTTGATAAAATTTTAGGGCTTATGAAATTAATTAGTCGTTGTTTACAAAAAAATATCATAATTTTACCTCTGATCAACGCGGCTTGTGTGTATGGGTCAAAAACATTCAGATCCAAGTCGTCGTCAGTTGATGACAAATTCATTTCATCAGATTAAATTTAATCTATTTTGTGTACATACTAAAAAGACTAAGATAAATGGTTGAAAAGAGAGATATAATTAATGAATACTACGATATTACTCTACCTAAAATGGAATAATTCGAACTTCTAGACAATTTTTTACAGCTTAACCACAGAAAAAAGGAAATCTGTTTCATTCATCTATTATATAGGATGATTTTAAAGTAGTTTCAAACTCGGTGCTTCAATAGTTCAACGTTCATTACTGCAGCGCTGCATCCCCCCACCATTATAGATAAAAAAACGCACGTGCTGTGTACACAGATGAGTGATAAGGACATCCAGCGACCACAGCTGAGTGTGAACTACAAGTTAAAGGACAGCGCTTTGAGAGAGAAATCTGAAATAGCTATGCGTATGCTACAGTGTTTTCTCTATCACTCTATCAAGTCTTCCATTTACCGGTGGCGGGGGGGGGGGCGATACGGTCAAAAAGTCTATTTTGAAAAAAGTCCTTCTCATTTTTTTACCGTTGGACAATAAGTCCGAAAATATAAATTATTATTCATTAAAATATATATTTATTTTCTTATTTAATATTTATTTCTTATACCCATGAAATTACAATTTGAATAGATCATCATTTTTATTGTTATTGTATCGTGAACGATGTTTGTATCGATTAAATACATTTTAATAATATTTGACTTACCAACTGTATAGGTACGTATAATAAGGAATAGTAATCAAATATGATATTGTATAAGAAAATGAATTACATTTTTTTAATTTTAATTTGGTGAATATAATATTTTGTATTTTTGAACTTTTTGTATGACATTAAAAAAATGAATCCTGACATTTTTAAAATGGACCTTTTGTTCTCGAACTTTTCGTCCGGGATTCGTGTGAGGGGGATATAAGTGAGAAATATTTATATAGTTACATTTTTAAGTTTACGTAATCCGAGAAAACGTCAGGGAATTAAAACTCTTAGCCCGATTATCACGATTTAAGATAAAAATCGAAAGCTGACTATATACACAGATTATATAATCTGTGCTATATATACTGATTTGACTGTAATAGTAAAATTCTCATTAAAAAGTATAAAAAAAATTACCGAATTAATTTTTTAATCTAATTTAAATTTTAATCTATATATTGTTGCATCCGTACAACGAAATGAAACAATGTGCATATTCCACAATAGCCATTTTATCAGACTCGAGTGCACCGTGCACATCTAGTGGAGAAACTTTAGTGGAGGGTTCTAAAATTGTATTATAGAATTTTTAGAAATTCATTTTAAGAGAAACTGAAAAAGAGGATGCTCGTTTGAACAACTACTAAGACTGTTAAGCATCCCCGAACACTATATCCAATTGACTATACTTTGCAACGCAGTGGCCTTTCAAAAACGATTACTTCTCGATTTTTTTTTAAGATTTGGTGGTGAGTGGGTGATCAAATTGACAGTAAAGTAATAAAAACTATAATTAAATATTGGTACTTGTAAATTATATCTAAAATTTTTTATTAAAAAAATGCTATTTTAATGGATTTATTTTAGGTTTAATTCGCCACTGATGTCTGTTAAAAGCATTAGAAGGTATTACAAAAGTACTGTAGTAATACTTTTATGTGTCACGCAAAAGTTGGATATTATTATTATTGTTATTCTAATGAATACGTCGACGATAACGATATCAAGTCATTCATCCTCGAACGGAAATCACGTCCGGAAACTAAAAACACAGTTCAACTGTTGTATAGACTATACTAAACTACTATGTCAGCGATTCGCATATTTTAATTCCATGTTTATGAATTAGATACACTTGTCACTCGTGTCTTGTATAACTTGACTGAAATAAACTACGAGTCACGAATTATGATGATAAATATTATAATATTTACACTTGTGACTTTATGAATTGTGCATATTTTGTGCCCATACACTGGCCTCTTAAATGATTACCACAGAAACACAGAATGCTGAATAGATGAAATAATTTCATTTATTCCGTGTTATTACTTATTAGATACTCTATGGACCTGTGGTTGACGGTTGTGTCATAGAACATAAATCAAAATTAACTGATTAAAACCATTGATAATATATGATTATAATGATTAAAATCTGTTGTGCATTAATCACTTGGATTTCAAATTTTCAATCCATGCGATCAATTCACCTTGGTACTAAAGAGTAGTGATGGGCATAATCAAGATATATAATCGTGATATTTCGATTATGAAAATAATCGAGATATCTCGATTATAAAAATTATATCGATTATGAAAATAATCTCTATTATATTATAATCGAATGATTATATTATATTCGAATGATTTATTATAATCGAATGTTTCTTTCTAATGATATCTCGTTTATTTTGAAAACAATGAATTCTTGATCTTAAAATAGTCAAAATGTTAATAATCGAATATAAATTATTTGGAATGAATGAATGATGTCCATGAAACGAAGGAATTTAACTATTATAAACTATAATAAAATTATTATTAAACTGTTGTTGACTTCGAGTCTTTGTATTTTCGAAACGATTTATTTAAAAATTTAGTTTCTAACGATTGTCTTGATAACTAATTCGATAAT
>JACXSJ010002486.1:0-13820 GCA_014851325.1 Pentalonia nigronervosa | reverse complement strand
CGTTCAAAACATTTTGATTATTTTGATGGAGTGATATCTCAATTATTAATATTTCATTTGGAATTTTCGAATGATTATTTCGAGTGATATCTCGATTATGAAAATGTCTCGATTACTAATCAATCGATTATTAAAATCATTCGATTATGCCCATCACTACTAAAGAGTAAAAATCGTGCACAAGCAAAGGCCGTGAATCCGTGATCGTTATTTCGTTCTGTTATCGTCCCGTCGATAAGTGTCGATAACAAAACTAGGACGAAAACTCCTTACAGGTGGCGCTATTGCGTGAATAATATTATATATATATATGTTATAGTTCGATGACTATAATGACGACCATCATAATAACTCATAATCATTTTTAACATTTTTCTATAATAATCGCCGACCGAGTTTCAAGGTCTCTTGGAATCTCTCGGCATGGTTTTTCCGTCATAATAATTCGATTCGACAGCTGAATGGAAGACTGTGGTGGACACTGCCGTCTGGCACTCTGATTGGCCTGATTGTGCTTAGGGACACTACGCAGTCCGTCAGTTCTGTGTGTGTGTGTGTGCATGCGCCCCACCTGGCCGTAATTATCATTATTATTGGTTTTTTTTTTTTTTTTTCATAATAATATTATATTTCTTTTGGGCACAGACGCACGCGCACGGTCACGGTGACTGTACTCTCCACTCTCACGCATTCACCCGTCGGCATTCGGCGACGACGAAATCTCTCTGCTAGGCCCATGTTCATAATTATTACGCGTACCTACTTCGCACGTCGTAGTCCATAGATCTACAATCTTAATAGGCACAAGTACGAAGTAGTTATGCCGGAGTGAACGGCGATACATATATAGTAATATACAGATCGAAACGATATCGCTGTGGGTAGTAATAATACTTTCTCACCGCCGCCGAACGTTTTCCCACATCGTCCGCCACCAACAGTTAATTGCGAGCTGTCAAATGGGCTCGATAGCGTCCAAGAGCACCGAAGGTGAGTTTAAGCATTGTTTATATTTATTACTCATGGCCGGTATTAATAAATTACAATTCGCCGTTTTTCTACTCCGTCTGTTTCATCTCCCCGGTTGTGCTTGAGCTTTTCTAGGCTTTCCAAAGCTTTCCAGTAGGGTTATATTTTGAGTACCTACTTTTGTAGTACACATAACTGACTGGCATTTGATCTGTCGTCGTATGCTCTATTCTTATTATGCAGAACTATTCAACTAATGTCAACCCAAATTATATACTTTTGATCAATATTAACATTGCTACCTAAACCATTGCCTTATAACCTGTATCTGCATACCAAACATTAAAAAGTTATAATTTGAATTTCCCAAATAATTATTTTCAAAGAGTTAAAATAGGTATATTCTAACATATACTGTTAACATTGAAATGAAGTGATTTAAAATAAAAAAAAATTGTAAACCTATTAATAAATAATAAAAATACTAATCATGAATTCAGTTTGGAAGTAATAATACTCGTTACTCATAAACTTTTTTGGATATATCTCTAGCCTTAGATATAATTTTAAAAAATTAAGATAACAAATTAGTCTAAAAAATAAAAAGGATATTTTTATGAAATCTATAGAATATCTATTACATTGTGTTATATGTATATTTTATACAATTATACATATGTAATAAAAATGATTAAACCTTGAAATTGTGAGCATATTAGTTAAGAACATTTAGAATAAATTAATAATACCTTTTGTTTTTATAACATAGGTCAAACTACAGTTGTCTACAAATGTAATTTTATTTCCCTAATATATGCAACATTCTTTTGTGTATGTGAGTAGGTATTGATTTTTTTTTTTACAAATTTATCTAATTATTTATAGTAAGATTTTCCTAATATTATCAATTACCTAGAAAGGTACCCAATTATACAATTATATTGTAAAAATAATTGTGAACTTTGACTTTTTTTCATATTATCTGCATGTAATAGTTTACTACACTAATTTAATGATATACCTATACCAACTTGTTCTAGTAATCTAATAAAAAAAAACATAACTACTGATAATTTAATATACTTATTACCTTTTGTAATTATTTATAATTGTTTATTTTTAAATTTGAAATAGAATGTATGAAAGTAATAGAAAGTATGTATCTATTTTATAAAACTCTTTCCCTATTACTGAATTTATGCCTACAAACATTGATCTTTTCATTGACATTTAAAAATCTAAAATTAAAATCATTGCATTTACTACTAGATTTACTATGCATTATATACAATTTAAATTATTAGAATATAATAGGTATTTACTTATTTTTCAAACATATGAGAGGTTAACATTTTTATTTATTCTAACTTACCTACCTGCATTATTATAATTATGCATTCATTAAAAACTTCAAATGTACTTAACTTGTCTGTAATAACATTAAATGGCAATAAACATGGAATTTTTAAATAGCATATGTCAAAGTAATTTTATTTTTATGTTCCTGTATTTAATTAGATATTTAGATGATTTTAATGATGGCTAAATGAACACAATTATTAATAGGTTTATATTTTATACTTTAAATTTATCCTTTTTTTCAGTTAAAATTACAAATAATACAATTATCTACAAAAACCTACTTAGTATATTAATTTATGGTTAATACCCATGTTTATCCAAATATCAATTTTAAAATGTTTAAGTATTAATTGAAAAAAATATTAGATATTCGTGTATTTTCATTATTTTTAAATCAATTATATACATTCAAGCACCTTTTAAGTAGTTAAAATTATTTATAAGTGTATTTTAAGTTTTATTTCATTAAATAATAATAAATAAATTATATTGTATTATAAAGCATGGATAGTATCAAGAATATTACCTATAGTACCTAAATATACCATTTATTAAGTACCTACCAATATTTCATATTTATTTAAACAATTCTATTGGTACAAGGATAAGCAACAATTTATTTCAAACATTTCTATAAAAGTTTTTTTATTCGTACACACAAATTTTTATAATTTTTAATTAAAAAACTCATTAGAAAAAACTAATTGATAGTAATTAGGTAGTTATAAAACTTGGAATCTACTAATATAATTTCAAAAAGTTTCTAAAGTAATCAAAATTCTAAAATAATTTTAGCACTGAATGTTTCACATTTATTACCTATTAGTTTACAGAAAAATTTAAATAAAACTAATATTTTTTCTTGGTCCTGACAACATCATGGTTTATGTCTTAAAAATGTCAAGTAAAATGAAATTTTTCTAATGAGCAAATGTAATCTATTTCTCGCTTATTATTTGTTATGAATACCAACAATTCAGTTAGGTAAAGTTACCTTTTTCCCTGTCATGTTTGAATACAACACCTAGTGATATCACATGTCCGAGCCATAGTCAATGTTTTATGCCATACTATTACATTACCTGACACTACAAGAAAACTTACCTTAATAAAGAATTCAAAAAATAATTTTAAATAAATTTTTAATAAATAAATTGAAAATTAAAATTTGCAAATATTTATAGTTATTCATACTATTCTACTGTATGTCCATATTGTCTTTAAGTTATATGCTGTTTTTAAGAACAAATTCATTTAACTTGCTAAATTCACAAATAAATAATAATATAACTATATAATATGAACTACCCTCAGAAATAAATGTAGGTTAGGTTACCTGTCTCCTTTCCTCAGAAAAGTTTTTTGTTTATAATGATTTATCATTGAATTCATGCTTAACACTTCATTTAAGCATGAGATACACTCAAAACTATAGAGCAAAACAAGGTTTTCGAATAATTAATAGTTTAATAGGTTAAAATATTACCTACCTAGTACTTATGTAGTTTCATAAAAAATTGTAATTTAAAATGATTTTTTTCAATTTAGCACTTTAAAGATTTAAATGTAGTTAGAGATAATCTTTACTATATAATATACCAAATAAAACTTGAAATGTTTGCATGATAAAATAAATAATTCATATGCCTCATAGTGTGAATGTCATCAAAATCTATGTTTAACACCATTTTTAAAATTTATTAGAAGTATAAGTTATCATAAAAATCATTTCATTGTGGTCAATCATACTCATATAAATAATATTCAATATAACCTTTTATGTTTATGTAAACATATAAAACACATACATGCATACATACATATATTAAAAAGGTCAGCAAGTGGGTACCACTCTGCTGTACAGTATGTGTGATATAAAATCATTGTATACGAAAAAACGATTTTGAGCAAAGACTCTATCAGTATACATAACTATAAGTATATTCTATGATATTATTGCTATTAAAATAATTCATATTACTAAGACAAATGTCTTCAATTATTCCTTTTTGAATTACATTAAAATAAGAAAATCGTTCCTGGAGAAAACGGTTAAAAATCCAAATGTCTAATTTCAAACGCTCATAAAAAAATTAGTTTTACTTTCCAGTAAATTTTTTTTTAGAAGGGTAGAAAAACTTATAGAGATTATTGTAATGAATTCTCAAATCTTAAATTTGAATAGAAATTTTTTTATGAATTTCCTAATCAAAAAAAACTTTAAAATTTCATGATTTTTATGTATTTTCTCAAAATTCCAACTTTAGTTGCTTATAAAATACTATTAAAGCCTTACACTTAACTTTTTTTTTTATTTTTGCTACTTACAACAAGTTATACAGAACATTGTATTACATTTTTAGGTTTTTTGATCGACTGAAAAATATTTTATCTGCAATAATAGAAAAAAATAAAAATACCCGATAATTTATTATATTTATAAATACCTAAAAAAAAGTCAAAATATTTTGAAAATGTTAACATAAATATTCGGTGAAAATTTCATGTATTTACAGTCATTTCTTTTGTTACATCAAAAATAAAAATAAATTTTGCAGTCAAAAATTTGATTTGCAAAAATATTCCAGTTTTTCCCGGTGTATTTAAAATTGTTGGGAATTTTTTACTTTTGACCCCCATAGTACCAACTAGATTCACTTTCTTACTAGAAAAGATGCTGATGAAGAAAATCGGAGCATTTTTTCTGCCTTTTAAACAGACACAAAAAAAAAAAAATGATTATCAATAACAAATTATCAATAACTTATTATCATTTAACTATTTACAATGATTTTCTATCATATTCAATGCGTTTACATTTCTAAATAAAAAATAAGTTGATTCATTATTTTTTTTTTTTATGTGCATGCTTTCAGGCTATTAATCCAGTATATCATACAGGGATTGAATGTTATTTATTCGAAGACTAGTGTTTAGAAGTAGTATACATTCTCAATCACGTGTGTTTTGCAGAACAATGTCGGGTGTGTGTTTGTTTAAATTTATTGTATTTTCATCATTTGCTTTTTGGTCTTTTTTTTTAATTTCATTAAGATGCATATTTATTACTAATGCTTTAAAAATATATTTATGTATAATAAATTTACTTATTACTCATTTTATGTGTTGATAATTATTTTATGTATTCACAGGTCTCATTGATGATGTCATCGAACAAATTGTGTGTAAAGAAAATGACATTCCTGATAATGGGTAAATTAATAATTTTAATATTGGTACATAACATTAACAATTACTTATAATTATTACATCTTTTTTTAATAATAAAAAATAATAGAATGCAAGAATTTGAAATTGGAAACAATGGGAATAAAGTTTTAGTTGTAAAACAAAACAATGAATTTTTTGCTGTTGGATCAAAGTGTTCACATTATGGTGCACCTTTAGTCAAAGGGGCTCTAGGAGATGGTAAAGTAAGATGTCCTTGGCATGGTGCTTGTTTCAACTTAAAAACTGGTAAAACAATTACTTATTAAACATGATTTAAATTTAAATATATTTTAAAACATTTATTTTTTTTTACAAATAGGTGATATTGAGGATTTTCCTGGCTTTGATAGTATTCCAAGTTTTAAGATTTCTGTAGCCAATGGTAATGTAAAAGTATCCGCCAAAAAGTGTTTACTTGAAAATCAAAAACTTGTGAAATCATTAACTAAACGTAATCCAGAAAACAAGCGTACATTCATTGTTATTGGAAGTGGTAATTTAGTTATTTTATTATCAAATTTAATTGAAAAGTAATATTGAACTTTTGTTCCAGGACCTGCTGGTACAGAATGTATAGAGAAATTAAGACAAGAAGGATATGATGGTCGATTAATATTGATCACAAAAGATAGTTATTTACCATATGACCGAACAAAACTGAGCAAAGCCTTAAATTCTGAAGCCACTAGCATATTGTTACGATCTCAACAGTTTTATGAAGTAAGTTAATTTTATTAAATTTAATAAAAACATTCTTTTAGTCAAATACTACAGTACTTTTATCTTTTTAAAGAAACACTAAATATTTTTGTTTAAATAAAAATGTGCAAGTATTATATTAAATGTTTAAGTTTGTTTTGTAACTTGTCTATAACATGGTAAAATTAATCAATATGTATTGTTCTGAAATTTCCATAAATCAACCAACAAGTCAACTAAGTTTTTCAAAAAGCAATAAAATTTTATTTCTGTGTATTTTATTACTTAATAACATTTTAATAGGCTTATAATCTTTCTATTTTTCAGTCTGGAGATATTGAAGTTCTAACTAAGACTAGTGTAGAATCAATTGACACAAGTAAAAAAATTGTTTATTTATCAAACAATGAAGAATTAACATTTGATGCTATGTTTATTGCTAGTGGAATGACGTAAATATCCATCAAACTAAAATAATTAATATTTTTTTATTGTAATAATTACAATTATTTAGGCCTCGTTCTACACCTGAAGTTTCCAAGTATGATAATGTATTTACGTTGCGCACAATTGATGACGCACATAAAATTCATCAAAGTTTATCTTCTGATGGTCATTTAGTCGTTGTTGGCTCATCATTTATTGGTAAGGTTTAAATTTAAATTATTAATATTAAGTGAATAATGTAAACAATAAAAATAATTTTAGGCATGGAAGTAGCTGCAGCAACTTTTTCTAAAGTAAAATCTGTGCACGTGATTGGCCGTAGTGATGTACCTTTTAAGGAAAGTTTAGGAAAAGAAATTGGTGAACGAGTGCAGGAATTATTTGAATCTAAAGGCATAGTGTTTCACATGAAAACAAGTGTAAAAAATTACATTGGTTACAATAATCGACTCTCTGAAATAGAATTATCTGATGGTCAAAAGTTAAAGGCAGATGTTTGCATCATAGCCACTGGATCAAAGACTAATGTTGAATTTTTAGCTGGTTCTAACATTGCGATTAACTCTTCTAATGGTACAATTGAAGTTGACAAGGTGTGTTTTTTTTTTTTACCAGACTTGAGTGAATTACTGATAACAAAATATTTTTTCAATTATAGAATTTGGAAACTAATGTGAAAGGCATTTTTGCTGGTGGAGATGTTGCCAATGCTCCTGTCTATCCCAGCAACGTTAAATCATCCTTAGGTCATTGGCAGCTGGCTACTTACCATGGAAAAGTTGCTGCCTTACAAATGCTTGGCAAAAAAACTCTTATTAAATCTGTGCCCTTTTTCTGGACAGCATTATTTGGCACAAGCATAAGATTTGCTGGTATGTTGTTTATTTTAATCCATGTAGTGAAATACTGACTAATTTTATTATTTTTAAGGATACAATCGAGGTTACACTGATGTTCTAACTGTTGGGGATCTTGAAAACTTCAAAGCTGTTTTATATTATTGCAAAGGAAATGAAGTAGTGGCCGTAGCAACGGTTGGAAGTGATCCAATTGCTGCTCAATTTGCTGAATTAATAGGTAGCGGTAGGCAATTGAACAAAGATCAAGCAATTGACAATAAATGGTTAACTGAGGAAGTTATGTGCACGAGGCTATGATTAATTTTGTTTTGAATCAAAATTATAACCTTAATTTTTTATCAATATTTTGTTAACTAGTAACTTAAACATGTCGCATATGTATTTAAATGTTTATAATCACATTAATTTATTTTACATTTTATTTTTCTTCATACATTCACAGACCGTTAAAGTAAACATATAAGCTATGTTATAACATTCTAATAGTTAAATATTTGTTGTTTAAACCCTTAGTAACTTTCCCAACCATCCGTTGACCTAAGATGACTTAAGTGATTTTCAATTGACTTATGTTTTCCAAATTTTTCCGCTTGCAACACTTTCCATTTTCTCATCCATTTTTCAAAGCGACCTTGTTCTTTTGAATGACCATATGACTCTTCCTATAATTGCAAACAGATTTAAATTTTTAATTATTTTAAAGGATCATAAAATACAAAAAAATATGTTTAATTCTGAGAAAAATTATATAGTTAGGTTTAGCATTTATATTCACATTATTTAATAAGTTATGGGAAATCAAATTAATGCATGACATCATTGAACCGAACTTATAGTAATTGCCTATTTTATAGGTATAAAAATTACTCACTTCACATAATAATTTACTTATCTTTAAAGTATATTTTTAAATTTTTTTAGAAGTATATTATATATTTTTATGAACTGTAAACATTGGTGGAATCAAAATTTGTTTAAAGTATTTAGTTTTTAGAAATATTTAAAATCTTTTTTTAAAAAAATGTTATGTATATACTGCCTTGTAACCGCAGCAGTCACTTATCACAACATTATCTCTTTATTTTTTAATATTAAATAAATATTTCATTGAAATATTGATACTTTTATTGTCTTTAGCACAAAAGTGATACAAATAATATGTAAATTAAACATCAAAAATTAAATTTTTAGGTGGTAAATCATTGTATAAAGTGGGCAACTTTTACAATTGTAAAATAAGCAATTTATATTGAGCCTGGTCCAATGATGTCACCTGGCTATTCTAAATACCCTAAATACCTTCTTAAATAATATTATTTTTTACATTGAATTTTGGCCAAATAATTTTTAATAGTTTTAACTATCATAATTTAACATTTAATATAAGTTAGAAATAAACAGTCAATTCAAATAGTATAAATACTAAAGCAGTAATGTATCATACATTTTACTATAAAAATTAAAAAAAAAAAAACTGATCAATGATAGGAAAATGTATCTAATATCTATTTCGATGTATATTTACCTTAGTCAAATATGAGTGCCTAAGGTAAAACATATTTTGTTCTTCTCGTTGAAAATCTCGAAGTTTTTTATGTATATCTAATCCAGTAACTGATTTGACTAAACGATGTTTACTGTAAAAAAAAATTAATTAGGTTTGAAACATATACAAAATATTGATTCATTTTAAATAATTATACTTTAATTGTACTAGTTAAAAACCTCATAAATATATGTTAGGCATTGGTTTTAACAAATAACAAAAAAATTCTATTTTTGGCTAAATTTAAAAAAGTATCTCTGTCTTGCGAGAAAACACACCGATTTATGTCTTTGACACCCTGTTAATAAGTCCAATTCCACTATGGATATCATGTAGGGATGTATAGAAGAACCAATTTTTTCAAGCCGCAATGAGTTCTCTCGCTGGACAGAGTATAGACAAAATGTATAAAATGTTTTACAGACACACAAATTTGTTTATGGTTATAAATAATAAAATAATCCACAAACTTTTTTTTGACATATTAATTTGATTGCAAAAACATTAAAAACTTGTTTATAAAATGAGTACATAAACTCTGAAGATTCTCAGGAGTGTTGTCTGTAAACAGCTTCTCCATACAAAATGCACCAAGTTAAATTTAATTATGATCACTTAAGCTTATACAAAAATGATATAGATTGTTTGGCCAAAAAAAAAAAATTACGATTATTATTATTTATTATCAGGACTTGGACTTAATAAATCTTGAAAAAATATATATTGATTATTAGCTATTAGGTACATTATATGTTTTGATTTAAATTGTAAACAAAATAAATAAAGAAATATTTAAAATTATCAAAAAAAAAAAATACTGGTACCTAAATTTGGTGAGTTCAATTTTTATTCTTTATTTTACCTAACTATAAGTTACAAAAAAAATTAAATAAATTTGGTGTTAGATAAAAAAAAAAAAAAATCTAGAATGCTAAAAATCATGTAACATACAATTTTATATTTAAAATTCTTAATATATAAAACAAATGTAGAGCGTACTCTTCAGCTACTTGTACCTACATCATAATGATTATTATATGGTATAAAGTCTGAACCTTGCAGTTTATTTATTTATTAATTTTTAAATAAAATTAAATGAATCTGTAGGTATGAATACCATTTTAATATATATTATTGATTTTAAATCATTTCATTAAACTATAAAAAAATCAAGAAAATTATTTTTTTACATATTAAGTTTGTAAATTAACTCAAGTGAGTATATACTTTGATACTCAAATATTTTTAATACATAATGTTTATGATAGCCACTAAGATCTACGGCTGTGGTTTCACCTAATGTATGGCACAATAATAAACATGAATAGGTAAACAGTAATTTTGTTAATAGTGTGTCATGACTGATGTGACCATATGTCTGCTTTAGAAAGTACAGTCCCGCTTTTGAGCAATGTGTCTCACTGTTCCCAAAGAACATAAAAATATCCTACTTAACAGAAAACAACACTTTACACACATTATTTCACTTATTTAGAATAATTGGTTTTATTACATTTTGTGTTTTACTAAAATTATTCAACGGTTGTAATTTTACAAAAAAATTATTAAAAATATGGTTTGACAAACTGTAAAATAATATAGGTATGTAAAAATGTAAAATGTATCACTTATTAAATGCAATTCTTGATCAATTGTTTTTTTTTCAAATGTAGACAATTAAAATTTTAAAAATAATAATAGGTAACAGGTAATAATGTTTAAGTGTTAACCATATTTTTCGGGTATATTTTAGATTGCTCAGATAAATCATTACTCATTCAAATTATAATAAAAAATATAAATATTAAATACCAAAATTAATAAAATAGTATAAATAAAATAAGTTGTTTTTAATTATCAAATTCTAGCATTGATATTATAATCAGTTTATTATAATAATGATAAATGGCCAAATTAGTAACACAACACTATATATTTTATTTTATACAATTTAGTTATCCATTAAAACATATTATCATAGTATGGTTTTGAATTTATTTACACAAATACATAAAAGAATTGCACATACCCTTTGAAAATATGACCCCTTGGTAGTTTGGACAAGAGCGCATCTGTTAATCTCATATTGAATTAATTGGTAAACTTTTTACTCAAAAAGGTAAAGAAAAAATATTAAATACTTTTTAATAAATTCATACACTATAAATTTAATCAAGTATCAATTTTCACTATTTACTATTCAGTCATCAGCATTCAACTACAGTACCACACGGACACTGGCATTTTATTATCAGTGTTTGTTATCAATCCGTTGTCCACAATATTATAGTAGTTATGATAATTGATAGGATCTCATCCACGGTTGTAGATAGACCTACAACTGTGATCTCAGCAAAGTTTATAAATGTTAATTGATAATATTATCTATAAACCTTGGGTGCTCGGGAGTTGGGATCTCAATAGTCGGTGTTGATTTCGGATTGTTGTCCAATAGTTTAAATTTTTAGACTAAAAATTAAATTTATTCGTGAATTAAAGCCCAAAACAAATCAATCAGAAAATTATTACATTTTTGAAAAATATAATATCAGGTAAATATTAATATTTAAATATTTGAAAAATTATTTTTTTTACAAATGTAAATTATTATAAGTTTGTAAGTACCTATAGAAGTTAATATGTTTATTTTTTTTTACAAATGACCTCTATTTACTTAAATTATTATTTATAATTAATTGTAGGCATATTTGAGTGAAGACGCAATGAAGTGTTTCTATGAAATATTGCAAGTGTCTCGTGATGTCTCTTTTGATGATTTGAAAAAATCTTATAAGAAATTAGCGCTGAGGTGGCATCCAGACAAAAATCCAGATTGTGTTGATGAAGCTAAAGAACAATTTCAATTAATTCAGCAGGCATATGAGGTACTTGGCGACCCACGTGAACGCCAGTGGTATGATAACCACCGCGAGTATATTATTAATAGTGGTGATACACCTGTTAATGAACTTAATCTTTTTAAGTATTTTTCACCTTCTTGCTATAAAGGTTTTGGTGATGACGATAAAGGGTTCTATTCTGTGTACCGTGAAGTATTTAATACTTTATTGGTCGAAGAAAGTAATTATTTTGAAGTAGATCCTGATGATATTCCAACATTTGGTCGGTCAGACAGTGACTATGAAGATATTGTGCGACCATTCTACAACTTTTGGTGTGGTTTCAACACACACAAACCATTTGGATGGTTAGATGAATATGACATACGGAAAGCTCCTAACAGACGTGTGGTCAAATTAATGGAAAAAGAAAATAAGAAGATTCGTGATAAAGCTAAAAAAGAGCGTAATGATAAGATACAAGCATTGATAGAGTTTGTACGTAAACGTGATAAACGATTGAAAGCATATGCAGAGACTCTTAAGTTAAAATCAGCTGAAAACAGTAAACGAATGGAAGAAGCTAGACGAAAAAGAATAAAAGATAAACAAAAAGAAATGGCCAATTATAAAGAATCTGATTGGTCAAAGTTTTCTAATGTAGAAGAAGAATTAAAGGTAATTGAAGAAAGCCTTATTGCTGAATATGGTAGTAATGATGAATTTGAATCTGATGATGAAATGACTAACTGTTTGTACTGTGTAGCATGTAATAAAGTATTTAAAACAGATAAAGCATTTCAAAACCATGAAAAATCTAAAAAGCATAAAGAAAATATCGACCTTATTAAAGTTGAAATGTTAGATGACGAAAAACGTCTTAATAATGAAGAACCTGTTAGTAATAATAGTTCTTCTGATGACAATATTCAAAGCTATTCTGGTGAAGAAAGTCTTGTAGACGAATCAGAATATGATAGCTCTAATAGTAATGAGGAGTCTTGCAATAGTTTAAATAGTGAAACAGAAGCAAAAGAATTTAATAAAAATAATATAAAAAATATCAATTTATTAAATGTTCAAAATGATATTGATACAGATGATATATTAGAAGCTGATTTAAGTAGTGAAGAAGAAACAACAAATATAAAAAGAAAATCAAGTAAAAAGAAAAAAAAACATTCACAGACTGTTGAGGAAGTTAATGTATTATACTGTTTGACATGTGATCAGTCTTTTAAAACCGAAAAAGCTTTACATAATCATCAGACATCTAAAAAGCATAAAGACAATGTTGTATTGATAAGTGCTAAAAATACTAACGATAATGATCATAATCCTATCCCAGATGACACTGATAATTTTCCAGTGCCAGAAGTAAAGACTGAAGAAGCAGCAAAGGAGAATCAATCTCAAGAAGAATCAACGACTGAAAAGTCAACAAAAAACAAAAAAAAACAAAAAGTAATTGAAACTCCCAAAATCAAAAAGTCTAATCATGCGTGCGGCGTATGTTCATCAGTATTTTCATCAAAAAACAAATTGCATCAACATTTAAAAGATTCAAACCATGCAGTTCTAAAAACAGTAGTTGTAAATAATCGCAAGTGTAAAAAAAAAGGAAAATAATTACAATATAATCATATATAATTTTTTCTTTTTTTTTTATGTTTCGGTTGATTAATTATAAACTTAATGTGTATAATTTAATTGTTATTCTTTAAATGTTGTTTCATATAACCTTTATTTCAATAACTGAAATGTTTTATCAAGTACATATTTTATTCTTAATTTGAACTAAGAAAAAATTCAGTACATAACAAATTAAATTGTTTTATAAATATAATATCAGAATTTGTATTACTA